>JASTWP010003580.1:0-21599 GCA_030770255.1 Temnothorax ravouxi
TAAGTTATTTTGCGTTCTTATGGTTCCTCGATATCATCACGGCGCGACATCAGGGAGTAATATCGAGAATTCTAGGATATTTAATTCGCGTTAAGATACATTCCCTTTTAAGCGAACGTTTTCGTGCATCCTATGTTTACGTCCCTATTTCGTGTTACGGTTTTCATCGTTGCGATTGCCTTACGATGCAACGCCAAAGTCTCTCTTCGAGGATACCGAAGACCGCGCCGTCGTCGCGACCAACGCGAAGAGCCGCCGGTTTTCTGACGCGACGGCGACGTCGTGTAATTTAAGTGTACAATCTTTATAAGTTTATTTTATATATACTTGATTTACAATAAACTATTACTGAAAATATTACAGATCCAGGCCCGGAAATTCTCATGCGATTATTCAGTACGCCGTACGTTCAAAATCTTAATTAATTGAGGCGAATTTATTTTACTTTGAACATGCCCAGTTATTCATATCCAACTGGCAATCGATTGTATATGTTCATAATCTGTAAATCAATTTACGATAGTTTCCCTACGCGTTCACGAATAATGACGCTAACGAGATAGAATGAATTAGATACACATCTCATAGCTATAAAAACGGGTGGAAAGTATGTCTAACAAATTAATAACATGCCAGATAATCATTACTATGTCGCACACACAATAATAGTTCTAAAATAACTATTCAAATCTTCCGAGGTAACTCGACAATACCATTCCCATTCCTATGAATCTCCTGTAAATACATGAATGTTATTTTTCAAAGAAATTCGTAAGTACTTGCGTCATTCGATCATTTACTTAGCTCTACAAAATGCTACCTGCAACATTTCTATTTATTAGATAAAATTGTGAGAGAAAGTCGAATTCGTACTATACCGATGGCAACGACATGATATCCGCAGAGAAGTTTATAGCATGGAACTTGATTCATATAAGCAAGGTTAATTATCTTGTTGAATGATTAATACAAAAAAAACCTAATATTAAATAAAATGTAGAAGAAAACAAAGTATGAGATATAAAAAAAAATAAAAAAAATTAGTAGCATCAGTAAGGTTGTTTTGTATCATGTAGTGATGTAATTACACTTTTTGTTGACAATGTTTGTTTACCGCAGTGCAGTTTACATACACAAAAAGAGACACGAATACTAATAAAGAGCAAAGGTGTTATTTTTCCAATACAAGTATCTCTCTTTCCATCTTCGGGGTCGTGAGCGGTTCGTCAGCAACAGTGGCGCTGAAATCAGTTAAAGTTTTCCAAGAGGGGAGTTTGGGACCCCCCTGTACCCTGTACCCCCGCGTAGTGCTGGACTGCTGGATGCTGGATGGCACTAAATTTGAAGTTGTGGAGGCTGAGTCGCGTCGTTGCGTCCCTTCCGGTCACACGTACAGGAATTATTCAGGTCTGTAAAAAAAGAAGTATCACGTAAATTAGCGAGCCGGCGAGTCGTCCACTCGTCCCACTCTCGTCCCACGTCGTCCTTTCGATCGCGATCCGGTCAGGCTGCGAGCCGGAACTGCCGGAAGACCGGGAGAATCGGTTAGACCCGGTTAGACGCCACGACTAGGCTATGTATTTGTATTTATCGATCGGGGACAGACAATGAAATCTTTTGTAACTGTGATGCTACCTGTGACGCAGTAACGATTTCACGTTTATTATTTCCGGCGACGAGACCAAGAGCTCCGGAAGCTTGAGCTTTCAGTTATACAAATCGTACGGACGTGTTTACTTGACATTGTTGTGAATAACTGATAAATATATATACGTCACCGGGATGTTCCACTTGCAATATTGATTTTATCGGGTTGAAAGATTATTAGCGTTGATAGAATTCGACAGCCATTAAACACTAATACTGTTTTGTATCGTTGTGTCTTCCTTAGTATTCTCTCTTCGCAAAGAGCAGGGTCTCAGCATGCCACGAAAGCGTCTTAATAAAGCAAAGGTATGCACATACACACGATTAATTATGTACTCTACAAGCGTAAGCAAATGTTGTATTTAATATTTTTGTATGTGAGTTTCATAATGTACAATTGAATCTTTTAATTACAAACTTATTAAGGTATAAAAAATATTCTCTTGTATAGCTTGACATAATTGTGATGTTATCTAAAAAATATATATATGTATATATGTTTAATTGTCCATCAGATAGTTATGTCACTTGCATTCGTAATTTTGTACATTAAGTAGCAGGCTGTATACATATCAGTTTTTTTCCTTGAATTTAGGTTGATTCTCCCAAAGCTAAACCTGGTAAGAAAACAGAAAAATTAGATGAAAATGGAGCTTCAGGTAAAAAACGTGTGAATGATACAAACGATGAACCTATCCCAAAGAAGATCAAAACCGATTCGAAGGGATTGAAAAGCGCTGACAAAGGTGATTCATCTACCGCGAAGAAGGCGAAGAATGAACCCAAGCAGATGCTAAATAAGACGGATACGAACTTGGATGAGATAGATTTTGGATGTACGAAGTTAAACGAGGAAGGAAAGAAGTATAATCTGAAGATCTGTACTTGGAATGTTTCTGGGATCCGGGCTGTTATCAAAGTATGTTTACTGTTGAAATACATTTTTCTTAATTAACGTATTGTACTTGTAACGATCCTTCTGTATTTATGTTTAATCAGAAACATGGAGCTGACTATATTGTAAAAGAAGATCCAGATATAATTGCTTTGCAAGAAACCAAATGCGACAAGGATAAGATGCCAGACGAAGTCAAATTGTCAGGATATCATCACTATTTTCTTGACAGTAAGAGATATTTTTTAAAGAACTTGTACTGCATACGCAAATCATATAATTAATAAATGTGCTTTGATAGGTAAGAAATCAGGTTATTGTGGAGTCGCTTTGTTTAGCAAGGAAAAGCCGATTTCTGTGAAATACGGTTTAAATGATTCAACCTTTGACAGCGAAGGCAGAATGATCACGGCGGAGTTCCCAGAATTTTTTGTGATTAATGTTTGTAAGTTACACCTTAATAGGTCTCTTAAGATAAACTCCGCACTTAATATCCTATAATCATAAAAATTGAACTATACCTACATGCAACTCAATATATTACATGATACCTTCTCTATAATGCAATATCTCTAATTTGACCAAAAATATTACTTAGATATTTAATAATGGAATATAATGTAACAGATGTGCCAAATGCCGGACAGAAGTTGGTGACATTACCAAAAAGATTGGAATGGAATAAAGCATTCAAGAAATGGATTGAGGAATTAGATCAAAAGAAGCCTGTTATCATATGCGGCGACATGAATGTAGCTCATCAAGAAATTGGTAGAGTATCAGTGTTAGATTCATTTAACTTTAATTTTTTAAACATGAAGTATCAGTAATTCGTAAATATGAAAGAAATAGTAGAATTAACATTAACTTAGTATTATTGATTTCCAGATTTAAAGAATCCAAAACAAACACTAAAAATGCTGGTTTTACTAAAGAAGAACGAGATGACATGACTGACTTTTTAGCTGCCGGATTTGTTGATACCTTCAGATTATTATATCCTGAAACTGAGGGTGCATATACATTCTGGTCGTATTTTGCCAATTCACGCGGTAAAGATATTGGATGGTAAGTATAAGAGTTATTTTTTGAAGCTCTTTCCTTTATAAAAATCATAATGTTTTACATCATTGATTATAATTGAATAGATCTAAGAAATTAATAATTAAAATTTTTTATACATAGGCGACTAGACTATTTCTTGATATCAGAACGGATCAAAAATAAAGTGTGCGATAACATTATAAGGAAGCAAGTTTATGGCAGCGATCATTGTCCTGTAATACTTTACATTAATTTGTAATTTGTAATAATAATAAACATGTAACACGTTCCATTGTATGAAAACCTCGGAGTGTGAAACTTTTCTCGTGTGTGTATGCAAACTTATATAAACGATTAATTACATTTTATTTTAAAAAAAGTATATGCCTTTTATTTGTGCTGTGATACTGCACGGGACATTTTTCTAAACCTGCTTGCCCTGCAATTTTTATCCAGGTAAAATACGCATCCTACAAATTTTTAACTTTTAATTCTTGGATATTATTCAATAGATTTTGTCAAATCGATAAAATTATATGCAGTTGGGTATATCTAATGAACAAAGTTCGGAGATTTTGATATATTTTTTATTTTATTACAGAGGAAGAATATTAAATCACAATTGCTTCTTGAAGCTTAAGCTGTTTTTTGCTCTTAGCTTTAACTTGCGCAGCGATACGATCCAGATCCCTGCGACCCTGACTGGTCAGCTTGCGTCCACCGAGAGGTGCCTTCTCAATGAGCTTCAGCTGCTCCAGGCTCTGGAGTGCTTTGCGCGCGACGCCGCCCGCCGATCGACAGAAGTGGCTGGGATGAGTGCCGTTACGTTTGCGTCCACCAAAGATCTTTGTGACCGCGCCGACTCCAATGGGACTGCGAATGTAAATGTGACGCACTAAGGCTGCACACCTTATGTAGTACCAGTCGGGGTCATAGGGTGCCAACTCTTTGAATTTGGCCGTCTTTACGATGTCCACCCATTCTGGCACGCGCATCTTGCCGGTCCTAAAATTTTACAAATATAACAGACAACGTCAAATATAACTACATATCTTGGAGCGCTGAATAAGAAATGATAAATAATAATTTTAAATGACAGAAATTAATGAAATATTAGATTATGCAAGTTATATTAGACATACTCGCAAGTGCAAGATTAATTAAATTAGATTCTAATTATTCTGCTCATTTTTTTTTCATTTGGAGTGCTTCCAATTTTGGAGAGTTGCACTTATAGGTTAGATTCTAATTATTCCACTTGTATTCCTTACTTTTTCAGGAAGGCTGCAAAGGCCTTCACGAATTTCTGCTGGTCCACATCTTTTAACGTTACAGACGGCATCTAGAAAGAAAATTTAAGTTAATTACGCAATTAACGAAATAATGTACAGACGAACCACGTGGATAAGACGCGCAAGTAAACTAAATTCTTCTACATTAACGTTCTAAACATTCTAATCTCATCGGTGATTTTGATAATCAATAAAAATCAAGTTATTAAACTGATTACGCACGTTTTTACGTAGATTTTCTGATTTCCTTTGCTAAAGACGAAATTGTCCGATCACTTCGACCCGTAGCACTTCCGTGGCACTGTCCTGAGCAGAGAGAAGAATGAGAGTGGTCATGCCCGCGTTTTAGGTGGTCCCAGTCCATGAGCGCCTCCTATGTGCACAAAACGTGCACATTCAACTACGTAACCATGTCCATGAAAATTTCTGATGGGTAACGCGTTAAGCGGGGAGCACACACTTCTGCACAACGCATAATGCGTAAGCATAAGAAAACTGATTGGTCCTTACACATGTGCATAAGGAAATAGACCAATCAGTTTTCTTATGCTTACGTATTATGCGTTGTGCAGAAGTGTGTGCTCCCCGCTTTATGTGCACGCTCTATTGGTTCTGTTCCGTGCTATGTGCACGATCTTTTGGTTCTGTTCCGTGCTATGTCCAAAGCGTCGGTAAAAATAATGTATTGCCTGCAGCTTGAAAAGAAATTAAATTTACGTAAGGGACAAAATGAATTAATGAGACGTGGGAAGATTTGAATATTTTGAAGGTTGAGGTCAATTTATCGAGTAAATTAACATTATTCATGTCACGCACGTACCATATAATCATTTAACGACGACATAATGACAGCATTCATCTTGTCACACCATGGGAGTCAGGGGTCTTTCTTAAATTTATCTCCTTACATTTACTCCTTCAACATTCGATATAGCTATTGTTATAGTAATAAAACTCGATTACCATTACATAACAACAGATATAAAAACAAATATAACATCTTGTGCACCTTGTTTTACAGCCTTGATTATAGTACGCCAACAATGATTTTAATATTTTTATTTAACAATTTATTTCTCCGGCAAAATATCAAGGAGCCAATCTTTCCAACTTTTAATCTCCGCACGGGTCAACTCGTGTTCAGCATTTTGCAGCGGTATAAACTTCACGTTCACTCCAAGATCCTTCAGATTCTTAGCGCTCTCCTCACCCCATTCAATAGGAGCCAAAGCATCTACTGTACCATGGTACTGAACGAGTGGTACTTTACCATTTTCTGGATTCATTTTCAAATGCTGCAATTGTAATTAATAAGTAATTAATAAAATATTAGTATTTAACATTAAGTTTTAATTTTGTGGAAACCTTTTATAACTAAAATCAAGTACTTATATCAATGCTCTAATTGCGAAATACTTCTTATTTTATTAAAAATATTTACCTCATAGATTATAGATCCCTTGTTCAAAAAGGAAGACATAGCAAAACAGCCAGCTATGGCAAGTCGGAATCTGTATGCTAAATGTAACGCTAGACAGCCACCCATCGAAAATCCACCCAGAACTATTCTGCTAAATGGAATTCCGTCAGCTACTTCTTTGTCAATCAATTCTGACACGTTTTGACACATGGAATTGGTTGATTCAGGACATTCTGGCACTTGATTAGATATCGCTATACTGTCAAACCATACATTTTATCTATAACAAGGTTTTATTTATCAACTTAAAAAATTATAAAAAAAGATGTAATTTAACTCTGGAACTTTGGCTAATGGATTGTCAACACATACCTCAAAAATTTCTATAAATATATATATATATATTTTTTTTTATGTGTTTTATATCTGTAGTAATAAAAGATTTTGTCACAAGTGTTCCAGAGTTAATCATAATTGCATCACCCTACCATTCCGTTGATAGGTGTGTAAGGCTGGCTGGGCGCGCTAGGATAAATTAACTTTATGTGTGGAAACTGCAGCTTTTCTCTGTTAACCAATATCAACCCATTCTTTTAAATCCTCTGCTGTGCTACCTGCAGAAGTAAAGTAAACGTATAAAATACACATGAAACTAGCAATTACAGCAAAAGAATCTGCATTATTTTATTTTACACGTTTAATTATTCTATTGTTTATTACTACAATTAGAAATATTACACAAGTATAAAATTATTTTATACTTTACCGGAACCATGGAAGAAAAATACAGTAGCTGTACGTTTCCTCGTGGCTTGCACAACGTTCGCTTGTGAGATTCTCACAATCACTGCCATTCTTTTAAAGGAGCTAATTTATTGCTTATTATTCGTATGCTTATTTTAGCATCAATCACAATCCCTAAAAGTACAGAAGTAAATTCTGTGTCAATCAATGCCTAATGACAAATTAGTTTTGATTGCACGTGCATGTTTATCTCCCGTAAAGTGCACTACCGCCAGTGCATCCATTTTCGAAATTGATACTACGTAGCCACGTTCATTTTCCGACACCGCCGATAAAACATCATGCTACATCTGCAGCAAACTGCACGGATCGACGCGCACCAAAATGATGTTTTATCGGCAATGTCGGGAAGAGAAAAAGTGAGAGAGGGATATAAGGGCTATTAGATATATTTAACACATATATAATATAAATATATAAAATAAATTAATATTCATCGATACATATAAGATATAAATATTAAACTAATCCTCAACCAATTACAATCGAGAATATTTATATCTTACAATATGTCTTGCATGTAATGTATCATCATACATATCGATAAATATTAACTTATTGTCTAAAAGATGTCTTTTGACTCGCTTTTGGACATGTGTGCTGTCTGGGTTATTTCAATTTAAATCCGTTTAAATCAATTTAAAAATCCGAATACGAGAGACATCAATAAGTCTTTATGAAAAATTTTGTAAGCAAAACGAATAATATTTGGGGAACAAGCAACAGAAAATGTTTTATAATTTTTAAGTATCTTGACAACGGTTTATCGCCTTTTATGGTATGCGGGATCACCGCGCTGCGAGAACAATCGCGACGAAATTTTTACAAACGATACAATCAAATAAATTTGAAACATTTGTAAACGTGACGTGACAAATTACGTGAACGAGCAAATTACGTGTCTGTTTTTGAACGAAAAACGGGGAATCGTATTCGCATACACACGTTTGAGCTTGTTAATTTAGCACTCTCGTCGTTCATACGCATTTTGGAGCACAAGCTCGCTCCCTCGTTCGCGATCGCGACAAGTGAGAACGCCAAACGCGCGATCATTCTCTTTAATTACTCAATAGATAATTAATTCCCGTGCTTAATGAGAGGTTCGAGCTATTCACCGAAGCGTCTTTCCACGCGATTCACTCATTCGAAGTAGAAATCGAAGAGGTACACGACACACACGAATTCCGAGGTTATCGTCTCACTGCGACACGCGGGACAACGATTCTATTAAAGATTCAGATATATCATTTGTCTCTCATGCACAATTCACTTATCGATCACGGCACATTGCAGGAGACCCGTCAAATCACAGCCTTTGTATACGCCGGGCGTCCAGCAGCACGGCACTCGGCGTTCATTTCGGCCATCCCACTCGTTGTAGTCGACACGAGAAGAAACAGAATATTCGGCGTACATTCAGCTTGCAACACACTCTGTTACCGGAGGATTTCTTTTCGTTCACGAGAAAGAAATTACTTACACGAGCGAAAACGTCTCGCCGCGCCGCGCGGCAAGTCGAGCCGGGAGCCCCCGAATCCGCCCGAATCACGTTCGGCAGCTCTCGCCGCCGCGCGGCGAGTCGAGCCACCGAATCCGTCCGAATCGCGTTCGGCCTCTCTCGCCGCCGGCGCCGCGCGCCGGCGCGGCACTCGGCAGTCTCGGCACTTTCGGCAGTCACGTGCAGTCACGTCGTCACGATGCCGCGAGCCGCGACCGTTGAATGAATCCGCCGATTTCGGAGCAGCGTACGTTCAAAGTCGGCGCGCGGACGATTGTTTCTATCGGCGAGACGGCCTTGCTACTTGTTTTCGTCGACGCTCGGAATACCGTTACCCGCGGATATGTTACTCAATCATTCTCCCGATGAATTTCGGACAGGTGTCAAGTGTTTGTGCTCCGCGCCGTGGGTGCTGTTATTCGAAACGCACGCGCGTTCGTGCGATTGGCATTCCTGCTCCTCTCCTCGCGCGCGGGATTTCGCGGGAATAATCGACGACGCGCTCAATAATTCGCATCAAGTGTGTATCAAGTGTCGTGAATGAATTAATGTGTCGCGCGAATCGCTCGCTCGAGGCGGAGATGTCGAGGCGAAGGTGCGCCTGGTACGGCAATTGTGAGTTGTGAGTGATTTGCAGATTTCGTCGTGATATTCGCGGGCAATAATCGCTCCTCCCGCCCCGGGTCGCCATATATGTCTGGACTATCGAATGTGCATGGCATTCATTTACGCGGCATATTCGACAAGTGGTTCATCCTGGCCGTTTTTGGAGCAGCACTGCTTGAAGGCCATTACATAGGAAGAAGAAGATTTACGCGGCATATCTCGAATAGTGTCGTGCTTTGAACGTGCTGTGCCGGAATTGTCCTGCGATTTATCGCCGATTCTTTTCGAAGAGCGGAAAGAGGGCCGAGTGACAAGTGAGGGCGTGAAATCGTATCGCGATTCAAGTACTTAAGCAATTCAAGTAATAGCACGCTGTGATACAACGTACAACGCTCGTTTATGAATATTTTTTATTTTCGTGACTCCGTGTATTTCGTGCCGCGTAATCGCGACTCCTCCTATGTGCAAAGCATGCATTAATAGTACTTACATTCGCGTGATTTACAATACCGTAATGTGCGTACAATATTTAATCTTAATTATGATTTTGTTTAATCAACTGCAATGCGTGCCTTTACTAACCGCCCGCTTGATTCGCGTACTTAGTATCTCGCGCGTCAAGATCTTCCAACATTTCATCCGCGGCAGTGATGAAACGCCGCGGAACGAATCGGGGCAATCGCGACTCCTTCAAATTTGCGCGAAAAATCTATCTTACCTGCTTTTATATTACAGAATAAAGTATTTCCTTCCCATGGGTACGACC
Organism: Temnothorax ravouxi; assembly: GCA_030770255.1. Taxonomy (NCBI): domain Eukaryota; kingdom Metazoa; phylum Arthropoda; class Insecta; order Hymenoptera; family Formicidae; genus Temnothorax; species Temnothorax ravouxi. The sequence continues at coordinate 9,973 of JASTWP010003580.1, forward strand.
TTGGCGAGGTGGGAAGGCCCAGTACCCAGTACGAGGATTTTACCCAAGCAAAACTCTCGTTCTGCTTGGATAAAAATCTAAAGACGGGGAAGCTAACGTACCCTCCGTCCGCCGATTTAATTGAATGAACGAACCGCAGCCGGTTTGTCGCGTTTGCTTCGGGAGTGCCGTTCAAGTAATCGGACTGAAGGACTTCTTTTAAACGGGAGTGCCGTACAGTATCGCGCGAGAAAGACTTTTTTTATTGAAATTAGTCCGCGCGCGATTGTAGTTAATTATCCGCGAGTATTTCTCGCGAGTGTCCTGTGCGGTGAGAGGAGGAGGCCTGACGTTCCTGAGAGGAGGAGGAGGTCTGAGAGAGACATCGGGCCCCGGCGGAGCAACCTTGGGGTGAGTATATCATCTTTTATTTGCACAAAATTAATAGTTTTTCCTCATTTCTTCGGAGTTTTATTTCGATAAGCTAAAAATAATTAGAAAAAAAAGAAATTATTTAAAATGTTATAAAAATTTATTGTTGTAAATATTTTTTCTGGAAAATAGATAATTATATTAGTGAATCTAATGCGTAAAATTCTGTGTAGCTTTTGAAACATTGATCATTTTCAGCGCCTCTTTAATTTATATCTTTTGTTTTTTTGTTACAGTATCGTCGTAGCTACGTGGCCGAATTACTCCGCCCGTTGCGCATCGGATCGGTGAGTGACGAATTTTTTATAATAGTATGGGGTAACGAATTTGTGAGTTTAATATTATGTATTGTATCCATATAATAGTACTATAGATAAACGTGTCTTCTCACAAATCCGTTGCCCTAAAATGGATAGACTATAGATTAGACTAGGCTAAATAATTAATCCTGGAACTCGATCATTTATCGATTTATTGTGAGAATGCTCTCGCGTTAGCACATATCGAGTTTACAACAGAGCTCGTTATGTCGATGTATCATTTAACGTATCTAATGTTTATCGCATAGTACACTATAAATCGCCAAGTGTACCCGTAGTCGCCTGAAATTTATAGGCTATTTATTGGAATTTTGAAATACATATTTTATTGTCAAGTATCTATATTTGTTATCAATTAACTAAATTTATTAAATTACATTTTTAAATTTGTTTTCAAAATAATTACTGAAAAATAGACATAGAAGGAAATAAAGAATAAAAATAAAATTTTACAAGAAGTAGAATAATATTTTTTTTATATGAGCTGCCTCATCATTTGAGTTTTCCCTTGACGTTTAATTTTCGGGTAAGGTTTTCAAAATATTTCTACATATTTTTTAGATATACAATAATAACAATAATTTTCTAAAGATAGGCACTAGATAGAGATAGTTTGCATGTTTAAAGAAATAAAAAATAATAAGAAAAATATCTGTAGATAAAAAATAGATAGGTTCAATAAAATGAAATATATCAAACCATTACATATAAAAAAAGTTATTGTTACAACAATTTGTATTTTTTTATAAATGTATTTTTTTTTTCTTTTCCTTTTCCTTCCCTCCAGGATTAAATATTACAAAAATTGATGCAAGAAAGCAAAATGTATAAACAAATTTAACATGCATGTGTATCACGGATGAATAAAAAAGATCAAAAGATATTTTAGTTCACGTTTCACATATTCTTCTGAAGAATCTTATCATATATAAATTAACAATCACATTAATGATTGTTAATTGCATATTTATTTTTATTTATATATATACATATATATAACGCGCCAATTTTATCCTAATCTTTTATAGTCTATCCATCTAATAGCTTGAGTTATTTGTATCAATAAATGAAATAAAATGTCGTGAGATCCAATAAATATTCTGTCGCGGGACAGAATAATTTCTTTACATAGAAATGATAGTTTTCTCAAAATTGGTAGTTTTTATACTAATTATATTAAAATACAAAATATAATCTGAGATGACACATATTTCATATATTGTATTAAACATAATTTTAATAACATTATGATACTTTTTGCGTGAATATATTGTTCGAAAATTATCGTCCATTTAGATCTCACGTCATTCATTCTCGCGGTTCGGTTCGCGGTTCGCGATTCAGATTGTACTAAAAATTTTTTGTCTATTTATTTATTTATTCATCAATTAATTTTTAAATTTCGATTGTTTCATGTTTCTACATTATAGTAGATATTCAAATTTAAATATTCACGTGCGAGATTACACGCGACGATTTTAATTAGAGAGAGAATGCAGTTAATATAAAATTCCTTACAGTCTATATATATATATATATATATATATATATATATATAATTTTTTCTTGCTTTTTATTGCTTCGATATATTTCTTGATCGGAAAAATTAATTGCGCGTATCGAGAAAAATTGAGAAATCAAAGTGGTTATTTATCTTTCTTGATATAATTAACGCGCTTTTTGGGCGGCTTTTGTTAACGATCGTAACGATTCGTAATCGACTGTAACGTTAAAAATCTGCCGGCTCTGATAATCAGCCGGTCTCAAAGGAGTTTGACTCCTTCTCATTCTCTGGCTGATATACAGCCAGCATGGATTTGGCCAGGAACAACGCAATAGGTAGGTCCAAACTGGCCAGAAGAAACTACAGGAATTACGCATCACGTAAGGTCTATATTGACTAAAATGAAAGGTACGTAAGGTAGGTGCATACTTGTGAGAGATAGTATGCAATTATGTGAAATATATAACACATGATTGAAAGGTAATTAATTTGCTCGCAATTAAATTGCGAACGCTCATATTTCTCAAATTATTATATACTATTATTTTGCATACTCGCGGTTAGGTGATTCCTCAGGATTTAACACACAACATTTAGGACACGATTAGATATCTACTCTATCCGCGGCTTTACAATTGTGTAGTAAGAATACGGGTAGATAAGAATACGTGAATAGGTAGGCACAAATAAATAAAAATACGGTAGGCAGGAAAATATATACGAATAGAAATACGGGTAAGGTAGGGATTAAACATAATAACTTGATATTTTAAAATTACTTGAAAATTAAAATGTTCCAAATTAAATGACATTTAATAAAACATAAAATTTCCGCGTATAAAGTTAGGGGGTGCGGGTAATCGCGTCCGCTCCTGTCGCTGCTGCCCGTAAGCCGACACGAGCCGCGTATAAGGATAGGGTTCGGTTAGGCGTCCGCTCCTGTCGATGCTGGCGGTAAGCCGACACGAGTCCGCGTATAAGGATAGGGTTCAGTTAGGCGTCCGCTCCTGTCGATGCTGGCGGTAAGCCGACACGAGTCCGCGTATAAGGATAGGGTTCAGTTAGGCGTCCGCTCCTGTCGATGCTGGCGGTAAGCCGACACGAGTCCGCGTATAAGGATAGGGTTCAGTTAGGCGTCCGCTCCTGTCGATGCTGGCGGTAAGCCGACACGAGTCCGCGTATAAGGATAGGGTTCAGTTAGGCGTCCGCTCCTGTCGATGCTGGCGGTAAGCCGACACGAGTCCGCGTATAAGGATAGGGTTCAGTTAGGCGTCCGCTCCTGTCGATGCTGGCGGTAAGCCGACACGAGTCCGCGTATAAGGATAGGGTTCAGTTAGGCGTCCGCTCCTGTCGATGCTGGCGGTAAGCCGACACGAGTCCGCGTATAAGGATAGGGTTCAGTTAGGCGTCCGCTCCTGTCGATGCTGGCGGTAAGCCGACACGAGTCCGCGTATAAGGATAGGGTTCAGTTAGGCGTCCGCTCCTGTCGATGCTGGCGGTAAGCCGACACGAGTCCGCGTATAAGGATAGGGTTCAGTTAGGCGTCCGCTCCTGTCGATGCTGGCGGTAAGCCGACACGAGTCCGCGTATAAGGATAGGGTTCAGTTAGGCGTCCGCTCCTGTCGATGCTGGCGGTAAGCCGACACGAGTCCGCGTATAAGGATAGGGTTCAGTTAGGCGTCCGCTCCTGTCGATGCTGGCGGTAAGCCGACACGAGTCCGCGTATAAGGATAGGGTTCAGTTAGGCGTCCGCTCCTGTCGATGCTGGCGGTAAGCCGACACGAGTCCGCGTATAAGGATAGGGTTCAGTTAGGCGTCCGCTCCTGTCGATGCTGGCGGTAAGCCGACACGAGTCCGCGTATAAGGATAGGGTTCAGTTAGGCGTCCGCTCCTGTCGATGCTGGCGGTAAGCCGACACGAGTCCGCGTATAAGGATAGGGTTCAGTTAGGCGTCCGCTCCTGTCGATGCTGGCGGTAAGCCGACACGAGTCCGCGTATAAGGATAGGGTTCAGTTAGGCGTCCGCTCCTGTCGATGCTGGCGGTAAGCCGACACGAGTCCGCGTATAAGGATAGGGTTCAGTTAGGCGTCCGCTCCTGTCGATGCTGGCGGTAAGCCGACACGAGTCCGCGTATAAGGATAGGGTTCAGTTAGGCGTCCGCTCCTGTCGATGCTGGCGGTAAGCCGACACGAGTCCGCGTATAAGGATAGGGTTCAGTTAGGCGTCCGCTCCTGTCGATGCTGGCGGTAAGCCGACACGAGTCCGCGTATAAGGATAGGGTTCAGTTAGGCGTCCGCTCCTGTCGATGCTGGCGGTAAGCCGACACGAGTCCGCGTATAAGGATAGGGTTCAGTTAGGCGTCCGCTCCTGTCGATGCTGGCGGTAAGCCGACACGAGTCCGCGTATAAGGGATAGGGTTCAGTTAGGCGTCCGCTCCTGTCGATGCTGGCGGTAAGCCGACACGAGTCCGCGTATAAGGATAGGGTTCAGTTAGGCGTCCGCTCCTGTCGATGCTGGCGGTAAGCCGACACGAGTCCGCGTATAAGGATAGGGTTCAGTTAGGCGTCCGCTCCTGTCGATGCTGGCGGTAAGCCGACACGAGTCCGCGTATAAGGATAGGGTTCAGTTAGGCGTCCGCTCCTGTCGATGCTGGCGGTAAGCCGACACGAGTCCGCGTATAAGGATAGGGTTCAGTTAGGCGTCCGCTCCTGTCGATGCTGGCGGTAAGCCGACACGAGTCCGCGTATAAGGATAGGGTTCAGTTAGGCGTCCGCTCCTGTCGATGCTGGCGGTAAGCCGACAACTACGCGATTAAGGTAGAGTTCAGTTAGGGGTGCGGGGAATCGCGCCGCCTGTCGTTGCTGCCCGTAAGCCGACATTCGCCGCATAAGGTAGAGTTCAGTTAGGGGTGCGGGGAATCGCGCCGCCTGTCGCTGCTGCCCGTAAGCCGACATTCGCCGCATAAGGTAGAGTGCAGTTAGGGGTGCGGGGAATCGCGCCGCCTGTCGCTGCTGCCCGTAAGCCGACATTCGCCGCATAAGGTAGAGTTCAGTTAGGGGTGTGGGAAATCGCGCCGCGGGTCTGCCCGGTAGCGACACGCCGCTTCGAAAGTTAGGCCGCGCCGCGTCTCTCTCGTGGTGGACCACCTTGCCGTGGTGAGAGGGCTCCCCGTTCGGATCCGGCGGGCTGCATCCGGGGACTTCTGCTTGCATAGGTCACCGTGGCAGCTCGTTGGTGAGGTGCGGGGTCTAAGAGTCCACCCTTTCTGCCGCCGGTCCACAGTTTAGCGTTATTCGCTCTTTTCGTTTCCTTGCAAAAAATTCCTGAAAAATATCTTTTTTTATGACTTTTCAAACCACAATATCTCCTTAACAATTTTTTACATTTTTTTTCTGACGGAAGAGATTACCTTCTTTACTTCTCAATATAAATAAATTTTATAGATATGTTGCCATGATTTTATTCAATTATTTCGGCGTTTTTATATTTGTGATTCAATTAGATTGTTTATTTTATTTATATTATTATTAAGAGATTGTTTAATGTTTTAAAATGTTAACTTAAACACGTTAACCGTGTGTATTGTTTGTTTAATAAATTGTTTCTAGTTTAATCCAATATCTCTTTTTTGGCGCTCGTGATTTGGCCGTGATTTAAATATGCATAGCTTATATACTTTAATAAGAGTAAGAAGAACACTACAATTTTTTTCTCGATAGTTAATATTTATTTAATTATTATTATGTATTTAATTACTATTATGCATTTAATTATTATTATGCATATAAATATTATGCTATACTATGCTAAAGTTAATGTTTTTAATGTAGGACTTTTTTCAGATAAAAAACGTATGAGCAAAAACAGGGATTGCTATTTTTATACATTATCCTTACAAATTTTAATTTTTATATTTATTAATATTTATTTAATTATATTTGTAAATTTTATATTTATAAATTTCATATATAATATAATTAAATAAATATTTAAAAAAAAATAAAAATTAAAATTCGTAAATGTAAATATAAATGTAACGCAACACATCGTCGATTTGCCAACTAGAGACTCGGCGCTTGGTGAGACGCGAGACGCGATACCCGAAATGCGTGCTAAGCAGCTACATCATAATAAGGAGACAGCAGATCGTATGTCTGTGCTTCTCTTCTCGCTCGAACTGGCTCGAAGCTTGCCGAGTGTTGCCGAGCGTCGAGCACGGCCGCCGCGGCCAGCACATCCCCTCCATGTATTATATGCATTACCGACGCTTTGGACATAGCACGGAACAGAACCAAAAGATCGTGCACATAGCACGGAACAGAACCAATAGAGCGTGCACATAACGCGTTACCCATCAGAAATTTTCGTGGACATGGCTACGTAGTTCAATGTGCACGTTTTGTGCACATAGGAGGCGCTCATGGACGGGGATCACCTAAAACGCGGGCATGACCACTCTCATTCTTCTCTCTTCTCTCTGGTGTACAGCAGTGTACAGGGGCTTTCGACAGCTTTCGACGAGATAGCATCTCTAGTCTCTCAGGCTTCTCTCTGCTTATGTACTGTTTATAGTGGACCATGTGGTTATCAAATTGTTATTTTATTTACACATAATTCAAATACTCCGTCTGATTTCTAATCGGACATAATGCCGAAAGTTCGCACGCAAATTACTTCTCGCGTCCATACAGAAGTAGCGAGACAAGGTATGTTTGTTAAAATAATCTACATATCTACAAATTAACACAAACGTTGTTTTTTTTTTTATAGGAATTTTATTCAGTAAGGATAAGGGTCAGCATATACTGAAAAATCCTTTAATTATTCAAAGTATGGTTGAAAAAGCTGCGCTCAGGCCGACCGATGTCGTACTGGAGATCGGTCCTGGTACCGGCAATATGACTGTAAAAATGCTTGAGAAAGCAAAGAAAGTAATAGCGTGCGAAATTGATCCAAGAATGGTAGCAGAATTACAAAAGCGTGTTCAAGGAACTGCACATCAATCGAAATTACAAATCGTACTTGGAGATGTATTAAAATCAGAGCTACCTTTTTTCGATTTGTGCGTCGCTAATATCCCATATCAGATATCATCACCATTAGTATTTAAATTACTTTCGCATAAACCACTTTTCAGGTAATTATATATTTGTGAACATAGATCTTCGTAGATACGTAAGTGAAATACGAGTTCCCAAAAGCAGGCATTACTTTTTCTACTATACAGATATATTTTAGATTCTACTTCTCAGGTAGATACTTGTTTCTGTTCTGAGAGTAAAAGATTACAAATTTATTAACTATACAGCATTGAGAAGTATATTGTGACAATTTATATTTTAGGTAGACCTAGCAAATTTTTAATATGCGGACAACGCGAGAGGGAATGGAGTCAATGTCCACGTTATTATTTTTTTTTTTTTTACAGATGTGCTATACTTATGTTTCAAAGAGAATTTGCAGAACGCTTGGTAGCTAAACCTGGTGACAAATTGTATTGTCGCTTAAGCATTAACACGCAATTGTTGGCACGAATAGATATGTTGATGAAGGTTGGAAAGAATAACTTTAGACCTCCACCCAAGGTAGAATCAAACGTAGTGAGAATCGAGCCGAGGAATCCACCACCTCCGATCAATTACCAAGAATGGGACAGTCTGACACGAATCGCTTTCATGAGAAAAAATAAAACGCTATCTGCAGCTTTCAAGCAAACCACAGTTGTCACTATGTTAGAGAAAAATTATAAAATTCATTGTAGTTTGAACAACAAGGTAAATTTGACACATTATTATAAACAAGACAGTTGTGAGAATACATGTTCCAGACGTTAAGTCTGGACATATGGACCAAATGCTTGTTTATATTAAAATATTTGTTATCGTATTTTATATTGATTGTCACACATTTACACAGATTATATCGGAAAATTTTGATATCAAGCAATTGATAAATCATGTACTAGAAAAAGCTGATGCTAAGAATAAACGAGCTAGGACTATGGACATAGATGATTTTATCAGGTATAAACAAGTTAATATACGAGTTTGTATGTGTCGTGTGTATATCGACTTGGTACAAGACAGTTTATAAATTACACAGATTGATACGCTATTTGAATGGTTCGTATTTCATAGAACAATTCCAACGAAATTTATGACAAGGCACAATAACAACTTAACGTCTAGCACTACTTGTAGCACGATGCTACGATAATTATAATCTATCACATTTATGGATAACATTTATAAAGATTTATGATTTGCTCTCGCCTCCTGCGTGTAAAAACTTACGAGTTACTCTTACATTGTATCTTTATGTATTAAAGATATGCGGAATATCCCAATTAAAAGGAACCCACGATAATCCTCGGTTATTCAAAGAGTTATCAAAAATTGTTTTAGATAAAAATTGCACTGTGTATTTTACTTGATCGAGTAACATGATAAAAAAGATGAAAGTTATATATTTTTATTGTATATTTTTTAAATATTTTTTATAGCTCCGTATTATAGTTTTCTTACGAAACGGCACGCTCTTCGTTTGAAATTTTTTTTATAACTCTTTGAGAGATATTATCGAGTGTTGCCTGTTAAGTGTGTGGCTATCTTTACATATATTAAAATTCTTAATTATATACAACAAAAAAATATATTGGTACGATTATTAACGATATTTATACCTCATAATACTGTATCGTGCGCACAACTATTTCAGGAAATTATTTCATTATTTCTGCGAATAGTTTCCGAATAAGAGATCAAGCAGTTTTAATCGATAATTTAAACCACTCAAACACTGTATACCATTGAGCAATATATTAATGATAATATTTAAAAAATGATCAGAAGTTCAAAACACAGAACAGTTATTGCTAATATCAAAGAATATAGATAAAGAATTAGTTTATAAAATATACTTTATAAAACTGAGTAGAACAAAATCTTTTCGTAATGTGATTTTTTTTTAAAGAGGCTATAAGTTTGTTTTATATCAAATAAACCACGTTCAGTTGTTAATCATTCTCACAAAATGTTCTATTTTTCATATAGATGGGTTTGGGGCTGAAGCTGGTGCTCAACCGAACATCGAGGATGCATTAGAGATCGGAGGTTTTGGCTATCCCGCGTTAGCGGCCGTCAACATCAAGAAGATGAAATACTCTTTGTTAAAAGGTAGTTTTTCGTACGACGGAATAAACGAATTTCTACGAGATTTGAGTTATGGCCGAGGTGGCACCGCGCCCTTGAAGGGTGCTCAATTGCCTGTCATCATCGAAACAACCCCTTGGGACGGCAAGGACGCCGAACCTCCGCAGGAAGAGGATATCGATCTTAGTGATGTTAACCTAGACGAGAAAGACGAACTATAACTTACTGAAAGCCAACGGACTGAATTCTTCTTAAAAGAATTCATCGCACACAACGTATATCGGTTCTGATAAAAACTGATTAAGGGCGTAATCGCGAATCGGTATACGAGTCATACTCGCCCGGAAATTTATTTTGTATCATCAGACTTAATATCCATATATACTTAAGAGCCTACATCGATTAATTTCATAACGAAATTAATGGTAAGGAATAATTCCATTCAATGATTTTTGTATGAAAACCTGATATATATCGATACATATATATACATATATTTCGATATAAACATCGATATAATCATTTGTCGCTCTGTGTATCCTAAGGAAGACCAGTTCTCAGGTGCAATTGTCTAGTTTTACAAAACACACGTTTAAGTAACTCTTCCATCCGAAAAGCCAATTTTCTACATTTTTATTTGCGTTGCTTTAGGAGAAATGAACTAGTTTAGACTCCCGTCATAAACGTACGTATGTAACTCCTATGTTGTTTGCATCGTTCTCCATGTGTCTGGATAGGAAAAAGGTAGAGCAGTTTGAAGTACGCGCTCCGTGTGTCATTATGCATTTATTAGCCTGATTACTTTTTAAAAGTAGGTTGTTTAAGATACACATAGTTTATGTAAAAAAATCCTATTTGTAATAAATATACATCATACATTTACATGTATACTATTTCTACAGAAGTCATTTTTATGAATGTGAACTTTTTAAATATTGGCGCGAGAAAAAACTCGGCAAGGCTATTAATTGCTTTTTTCCCTATAACGGGACCAAATTTGGGGATTACAAATCAATCTGTTATATGACGTGTTAGTATAACATTAATATCATCAGCTAATTAAAACGAGTATACTTTTTTGCAGTCTTTTAGAGTCTTCCATCACAAGCAAAATTGCTGTATGTTATATGCTACTTGTACAAACTAACGATTATGTAACATTTCTCATTAAAAATTTTTTTAGACATTTAATATTTTTTTTGTTTCTAACATGTGTCTAAGATAATCTTTAGTTTTGTATTGGTCAGTCTTCTCTCACAAACGGTTTATATAAATACAATAAAAATGAAATGATTTCCATCGATCGCTGTAAATGCTTATAAAAATTCATCCTATTGCGTATATAAGATAATACGAAAAACGCGATCTCAATCTTAATATTTTTGTACACTAAAAATCTAATGGAAGTGTTAAGTTGGTATAAAACTTAATTGCTATTAAACTCGTACAAAAATACTGTTACTCTAAGTGAATGTATCTATGCTTATAGAATAAATGTCTAAGTTATACGTTTATCATTTTAGGCTTACTCTCATTGATTCAACGATGCGTCATTCGATACGTTGTTTGAGTCGTTCGAGTCGCAATATACTCTCAGGTGCGGCACGTTGTTAACGTTATCGCTAACAGTGCACACAGAATTAACTTCCGTTAACTCTATGATGTCGTAGGTCGCCTCTTTCTTGCATAAATATGGGTACAGTAGGAAAGCGTAGTAAGTGATCGTACTAAGTATGATGATGCCTATGATTAGCGCGATGATCCCCCAGGCTGAAATCCATTTCCTACTTGGAAGTGGATGCGACTCGTTTCTGGACGGTGTCGCTTTCTCACTTTTGTAATACTTGGCATTCTGTTCGTCCGTCTGCCTGGAGTGTCCGTGTGAATGTACTCCGCTCTCAGGGAGTATCGCTGTAAACATTTCCACCGTTAAATATCGAACGATAATGCGGCAAAGGTAATTGGCTCGTCTACAATAGCCGCAACAGTAAAGCAGTAAGCTGTTGACTAATGGGATTTTTACAATTCAAGAATAATCGACTGTGGTTGGTCAATAGCTTGCTGCTCCCTGCATACTTTTACGGCTATTGTAGACGAGCTATATAAGGCAGCATCTAGTAAAATACCAGGATGACAAGTACTGATAACGCAGTCACGATAAAGAGTGGAGCAAGCTTGAGATTCTCAAGAAATGTATCTAGAACCGAACTCAGCATCAGCACTTACCAACGACGGCGATAA
>JASTWP010003581.1:0-21539 GCA_030770255.1 Temnothorax ravouxi
TAATAGTAATTAATTTAATTCTAGAATAATTGTTTTATGATAGGTTTTCTATGTTCCAGAAAACAGAAGAGGTTCCCGACTCTTTTATCTTACAGCGGTGTGTGAATTCTGATTTTCCACGGAAAAAAGGGATAATTGGTATGTCATTTCTGATTTTTTATAGCGCTAACAAATCGTCTTAATATCTATCTTATATCTATCTCATATTTATTCTACATCAGGGTTGTAAATAATTAAATATTTTTGTAATTAAATTCCTATCTAATTGCTAATTACCGTTTACAATTTTACTTAAAGTTGAATTTAAATACAAATACTTTTCAGGAATTCCAATTAAAATTGAGTTAAAATATAAATACTTTTCGAAATTGTAATTAAAGTTGAATTAAAATATAGATATTTCTTGGAATTGTAATTGAAATTTAGTTTAGAAATACAATTACTTCGCAGCATTATAATTGATGTACGAGTTTAAATATAAACATTTTACTGAAATTGTAATTAATGTCCGAGAGTAATACTTTTACAAATACTTTTTTAGAATTGTAATTGAAATCGAGATAAAATACAAATATTTTATGGAATTGTAATTAATGCAGTCGAGATTAAATACAAATACTTTTCAGAATTGTAATTGAAGTCGAGTGTAACTACAATTAGAAATAGTATGTGTGTTTAACGTTTAATTTAATTACAAATACTTTTTGAAATTGTAATTAAATTCGAATTTTTCTCATTACAATTCCAAAAAGTAATTATTACTTATATTTTTTTAATTACAAAATTTCAGAACCCTGTCCTATGTACAATTGTATCTCACATCTATTTTCTCTTTCTTTATATCTTATATCTATCTTATATTTAGACGTCGGCTAGATCCACCATAGATAATCTCAATTCTTTACTTTTTTTAACGTTGTTTGGACTACGTACATTCATGACTTATTGCATATCTTACATGCGTGTAACATTAATTATGTCTGGCTAGATATAAATAACGTGTAGTAATATACAATATTAATCTACTAACAATTGTGACACTACGACCGAAGACGATTCCTAAGGGCGATGCTGTTAATGGAAACACGATTAAAAAGTTCGGAAATAATTGCGCGGCGGGCACGCGAGAGCGAATCGGTGAAAGTATTTTAAGCGTTTTCGGACTCATCAATTAAAACCCGCGAGCATCTCTTTTATGCTCGCTTTTTAATTCCACGGTGGCCGCTGTGTCGCAACACGACAGTATCCAAGTGCGATATATATATATACATGAATGCATGTCGCGTACGCGATCTGTTCTTTGTGCGATATTTCGGTTTCCGCGAGTTCAATTTGCAAAATCCACACGCGCGCGTAGCGTAGAGGCCGATTGGAAAAGAGCCTGGCGACAGAAAAAAGCGACGTCATTATATCCTATTTTGTATATTTGCAAAAACGTTTCGTGACTATTTATAATCACAGGCGTATATAGACTCTCTTTTCTCTTTTTTCGGAGATTACAGTATTACGTTATACATGTTTTTTATACGAACGAGATTATGAAACAAACTAGACGATTTTGTAATATTTCCGTTTATTTAGAAAATTTATTAAAAATGTGGCAACGTAGCCACATTAGTTTAATTATTTATTATAACTATCAAAATTAGATCAAAATAAGTACATTATTAAAGTATTCTATTTGCTTTCATAAAATAAGATAAAACTAATAAATCTCTATCGCTTTTACAAAAAGATATCTATTCCATTTAATTCTTGTATTGAGAAAAGAGAACAGGATTTGTAAATCCACATCTGCCGCGCGAGTCCATTCGACTGTGGTGACAGAGCTCTAATATATTTAAATCCGCTGATAATTATGTCAGACGAAATATTGGGTGCTAATCGGTTTATGTCGGAACTGATAAACCGACGAAAATGAGAACAACACCAGGCGGGTTCAGGCGGACTTAAGAAAATAGTTCAATAGATAATAGATTTGCAAGACGGAAGTTGAGATGGGGATATATAAATTTATTCTGACTTACAAACAGTAGACACTCCGATTAATTTTAATTATCCGCACAGACTCTTCGGCGACCAATACTATCCAAATCCCGAACTACAATTCAAATTTTTCATTTAATTAATATACAACTAATATACAATTAAGGCTTCTCGAAGGCTGACATACACGGAAAAAAAGGATTATAGCTACTATAGCAAATCTATAGTCGTTAAATATGGATAACTAACATTTTTTGCAGCGAGAGCTATAATTTAGCAATATAGTAGCAAAAAATATAGCTCTTGCTGCAAAAAAATGTTAGTTATCCATATTTTACGACTAGACTTGCTATAGTAGCTAATCCTTTTTCTCCGTGTACGCGCTTCAACGGACGGAAGGGAAGTGTCTTTTCCCTTCTTTCTGATTTTTGCGTGGCCCTGATTTTTCCTTCTCGCTGGGTTTCCCTACTTCGATAAAGATCGATACTATCGATCTTTTCACGCATGCGTGTTCGAAAACTCAATGGCGCTTGATAACACGCGCAAAATTAAATCAGCCGTACAGACCCAAGGATTTAGAATTAACATTAAGCGTGAAGCCTTCGGCAAAAAAAGTACTAAATTGTAAAACTTAAATTTACTATATCTTCTAAACCAATGCCGTCCCCGATTACTTTTTTCTTGCGTAGAATTATTCAGAAAGACCTCTTCTTACAACGTATTTAAGTGGCGATAAAATCTGTGAGATCTGACTTTTTATGCATATTTACTAAAATATTTATTTAATTTATTTAATTCTTACATTTACTTGTATATATATTTTATAAGCTTATTATTCAATTGCGACTTTTAGCTATCAGAAGTGCAATGTGCCTGCGCGTATTTACAAATTAACGTAAATTTTCGGATTATAAGAATTGCATCGAAAATGTATTACTTTTTCCTCCCTTCCCTCGCCGCCTCTCTTAATTGCAATGTAATACATGCGGTACATATGTAAGACTTTCTTGACACATTTTCATGAATGCATGTTCAGCATAATGAGCGTATATTCGTTGATATACATGCCATGTGAATTTTTTACATGAAATTTCGTATTGGATCTATCTAAAAGTATACACATTCAGGAATATGTCCTATAAAAAAATCAAAATTGACTTGTGGTATATCTTCGTAATCCGGGTAAACGGTACATGGCGTTTTTCATTTGAAACACCAATTAGATACTATAATCTAGACTTGTCATAGCCGATTTTGATATCGATTTATGACAAATGGCGGACGTTGCATAATAGCGATTTTCAATTAGTATTATTTTACCTATAAAACTAAGCAACGAAAAAAAAAATCCTATGACAAGTACTAGATAATGATGTAGAATAAAAAAATTGGCAACGTCAGTTTTCGAGAAAGTACCGATTGAAACAGGCGGCACGCGCTCTCGGAGACGGTACTCTCTCGGCTGTAACTTCGTATTTATCGAGATATACTTGCAATTTTAACAGATATGAGACCGCTTCATGCACATCGATTTCGACATGCTGGTGTATATCTCCCCTTAACGGAAAAGAAAAACAGCGACGGTGGAAGTATAATTACGCGCGTGTACGTAATTCCGCGATTCGTTACCGGATATCCGCACCACAGATTTCGCCAGGGGCATGCAAGAAAAAAAGAGTAATCCATCCCGCGTTGATATAATTTATGACGTCGCCGGCGTTACCGGCGCACTCGCTAAAACCGCCCCAAAAGTATCTTGGGATATACGGACTCATTAATCCGTCCAACCTGCCACTTCTCGCGGTTCGTTGGAGGTTCTTGCAATTTTTTGTCGGCTCGCGTGTAACCAATTGTTCCGTTGGACCTTTTACTGTCGAGCTTTTATTTAGTAAAAAAAGTAATAATAATTCGATCTTTTTCTTTCCCGGGATATGAAATTGGATTAATACTGAAATGTGAATAATCGTGTTGTTTCGTGTCTGTATTACATTCTGTATCTCACATCGTTTTATTAGTAGAGATATCAGTTGTTTCATCGACTAATATGCTAAACTTAACTGATTTTAAATATTCAACTCTGTTGTCTTTTTCATATTCTCCAATAACATTTGTAACTATTGAAGTAGCTTTTGTTCTTTTTAATTGCATATTTTTAGCAATGTTCGAGTCCTTGAAAGAACTTTTTAACACTTCTGACAAATGGTCTATTGATAGAAAAGAAATATTATGCGCTGCAAGAAAGGCACAAATTTTAACTTCCGCTTCTTTCGTTTGCAATTGTAAAGTGTCTGTTTTAAAGAATTTCTCCACGACACTTTTTTTTACACTATCTTTGGTTTTTACTCTTTCTTCTGTGTTTTACACTTTCCTTGTGGTTCTTTATCACAGTTAACTCTGCAGTAAATTCCATGTTGCACAATATGCAATAACATTTATATAAATTGTTCTTGATGGGACGTAACCAAAATTTAAATTCATCTTTACGCAACCATTCTTCCCGAAATTTTTGTGACCGGTGTTTCTTCTTGCCTGGTTTCTTAATTTTAACCCCCTTTTTTGGAGGAGTATTTTCAGAATCGGAATTATCATCAAACTCTTCAATTGCTTCAGCCATCTTTATGCGCACAATGTTCTTCTGCTGACCGCATCAAATAAACCTTCCTTTCTCCTTTTAACATAAGAACGAAGCGAGTTAGTTGTGCATTATTTTGGCATCCATCTTGTACTGTTACTACGTTTACACGTTCAAGGTTGCACAAAGATGCAGCACAAGCAAACTCGCAATATTTCGAGTTTTTATGACTCTCAACGGAAGTATCGCAGAATACTCCGCACGCGTAAATGGTAGAAAATTGTCATCGCTAAAAGACGCTATCACGAAGAATTTTCTCCTTTATTTGGGTCTGTTTTCTATTGCTGAACTGGCTGCACTTAGTTATGCAGAGCTTATCTTTTTCTTTCTAATGTGCAGTAAAAAAGATAAACTCAGAGGAAAGTAGTGCAGCCAGTTCAACAATTGAAAACAGACTCCTTTTCACGTGTGACGAACGTTCGAAATTAACTACAATACCTCGATTCTACGATCGTATAATCGTCTTTGAATGCGTTTCAATGCGTTTGCGGCGCGCCGCTGTTAGCGCTATTGATGCGTCATTCTGTCCTTGTTTTACATCTAATGAGCAATAAAGATAAATAGAATGATGCAATACTTGCAATAGCGCTAATAGCGCGCTCCGCGAACACAATTTTTATGAGCAAAATGAAGATTAGAAACTTTAAACTGAGCGAGATGTCTTCTCTTTTATCTGCCTCGTGTTTATCCATATAACAATTGAATATTGATATGATGAACCATCGTCGCCGGGATTGAACATAAATGGTAAATATGACGAACAGGGCCATCCGTTAAACGTTGATCCCAGGAATTCCACCGCATTGCAATATTTACCTTTTTTAATTCTCCGCACGAGCTCGGGCCGTCTATTTTCACGATCTACGCAATCTAAAATTTCTAGTTCACTAGTTCCTTCGCCTTCCTTTTTGGTTATTGGCTCCTGCTTTGTCTGTCCTACCTCTTTCTTTACACAGGACAATACGGCTAAAAAAATGTTTAATTAACTGAGTTAGCTCAAGCCAGTGATCGGCAAAAAAAATTTTTTTATTATTTATTTTTTAATGTCAAAGCAATCATTAATAAGCCAAAATACAATATTAATTGCCAAAAAAATAAAAATTTTTTTTTAACTTATTTTTATTTACCTAACAATTTGTAATTAATTTTAAAAAAAGATTATTTTTACAAAAATTATTAATGTTTAACATTATTTTTTAATTCTTAGAAAATTTAATAATAAATCGAGAATTAAAACTAATTTTTCAAAAATAAATAATTAAATAAAAATAATTTCTAATTTTTCAAAAAATTAATAATTAAATAAAAATATTTTCTAATTTTCAGAAAATTAACAATTAAATAAAAATAATTTTTTATCCTTGACTCTGAAACAAGTTGTTTTGGCAAAAACAAGCCTGAACATATGAGGTAACTGACAATATTACAATCAGAGATACTAGACAAGACGAAGAGAACATCATAAAGTTCTTGATTACACTTATTTTACATATTAATGATAAAGCGAAAAATTGTTTTAAGAATGCCAACATTCTTTGAACAACTAAAAAATAATTGTGAAGATTGTGAGAAAATATATCTATTAATTAACCTAGTCGATATTTATTAGATTATATTAATGAGTATAAAGCTGTTGTTCTTAAATTTTCCTTCTCTTTGAGTGTGCATATAACATACAATTTTTGTAAATATATGAATGTATTCGAAGTTTCAATTTTATATTCAGAAGTACTAAATAAAGCAAAGTCAATGATTAAAAAATTATATTTATATTATCACACAGTTATCATTAAATCAGTCAACACGGCAATAAATGTACATATTTGACTTACAAGAATAATTTATTAACTATTACTTATATATTAATATTGTATAAACGTATCAGCAGATACAGCGTATTTATTCTCCAAAAAGTTTTCAATCAAGATTATTTTTTTTTTATTAGAAATTTTTTCTGTTATTAGAAATTAGAATAGTTATTAGCAATCTTTTCTGAGGGTGTGCTTATGCAGCCTATGCAATTTTGTGTGCAATAGCCTTAAAAGAGAGCAAGAGACCATCGTCGAATTATAAAATTCATCTAGTAATTGCAAATTTTCCCAAAAGACACAAATTTTCAGTATAAAAGAATTATTTAGTATAGTTAACGTCATCGTTTCTTTTCTACTGCAACTAATATACTTTTAAAATGAATACTTTACAAATTAATAAATGCTAATTTTCTAAAAAATTAGTAATATATTTTCTAATAATTATCAAATAATTTACTTTTTAAAAATTACTAATTTTTTAAAAAATTAAAAACATTTTTTCCCAAATAAGTAATTTTTTAAAAATTAACAATTTATTTTATATAATTGCCAATTTTTAAATTATAAGCAATATATTTCTGATTATTTATAAATTTTTTAAACAGAGTATTACATTTTCAATTAATTAATAATTTTTTTAAATTTAGAGCTTAGTATTTTATTAATTACCAATTTTTTGTTAATTAAAATTAAAAACATTAAAAATTTTTATTTTTGATTAATTACAAATAACCGCCGATATCATTACTAAAAACAGAATTTTTGCCGATCACTGGCTCAAGCATAAGCGTTCGAAATCAAGAAACGGTGCATCGATGGCTTGTGTACGTATACAACCAGCTTACAGATAGTTTTATCGCGTTTAGAGAAACGAGCGTACGACTGATAATCTGATCCCAGGAATTCCACCGCACTGCAATATTTACCTTTTTTTATTCTCCGCACGAGCTCGGGCCGTGCCACGCAAATCGATGGACGCTGTCACGACACTTTACAACAGATTTCGAATTTCGACTCGACGTCACGCTCGATGTCCGTTTCAGGTTCAACGTGTCGCGAAAAACGGCGAAATGTAAGGAGAAGATTGT
Source organism: Temnothorax ravouxi (assembly GCA_030770255.1). Taxonomy (NCBI): domain Eukaryota; kingdom Metazoa; phylum Arthropoda; class Insecta; order Hymenoptera; family Formicidae; genus Temnothorax; species Temnothorax ravouxi. The sequence continues at coordinate 7,518 of JASTWP010003581.1, forward strand.
CACATGCGACGAGATCGCAACCACGATGAAATTGCGCGATAAATGCAATTTGAAATGGCCAATCGGCAAACAGTGTTCTCCCTCTCAAGAGTGCGTTCGGGGAGCTTGCTATCGCGCTACCAAAGCTAACGCTATTAACTCCGTTCATGGAGCCATGATAGCGCTAGCGAATGCGAGCTCCATGAACAGCAGTAGCGTTCTAGCAGTAGCGTTTCGTAGACCCCTGCGCCGCCAAATTTAAAAAGCTGAGTTAATAGATCCCTTACAAAAATTTAATATTGTAAGTGATTATTATTTGGCTAGTGATTAATTACTTATTTTGAGTATTAAAAGTACTGTTTTTAATAATTTTAATACTCAAAATAAGTAATTAATTACTAGCCAAATAATCACTTACACTATAAGGGATGCTGTTGTATCAATTACTTCTTTTATATTTTCAGGGCAGAAGTTGAGAGTAGTATGTGTGTAAATGAATACGATTCATTTACACGTAGTAAAACAACTTAAAGAAACTATTTTACAAAATATAAAAAAGCGATTTTAAATTCATGAAACTCATGTTTGCGGAGCACTTCTGGATCCGACTCTTTAATGTGTAATGTGTTAGAGGTGTTGCTGAATATCTCGCAGACAAGCAGCAATCTCCTAAGGAATTTTTAATATATATGATCCACAAAACCGTTCCCCTGAATATTAGAAATGAGCAGGTTAGATTATTTTTATATTTTATTTATTAACATTAAGCGACGTTTTAGATTAGATCATATTTTAACAAATATTTTTGTTCTAATAAAACTTATTGTCCAATTGAGTGACATTGTTTTTATATATAAAATGAGAAATATAGGTAATTAAATATATTTTTTAATGATATATTCATATTCGGTTCCATTTAATTATATGCTATATAAAATTAATTTATACTTTTAATACAATGAAAAAATTAGTGTATATGAATTTCGTTCATTAAGCTATATATAACTTTTATTACAGTTTTTATAATCTATATATCTAAGCAATACCTAGTCTAAGTAATTTACATGCAGTATCTAGATTTATAAAATCTAGGCTTAATATTGTAATTAAGCCTAGTAAATATAAGTCTTACATAGTTTATAATATAAACTATGTAAGACTTATATATACTAGGATTAATTACAATATTAAGCCTAAATTTTGTCAGGAATAACATTTTAAGATAAATTTTTTAGGTTGTAATTAACGAGTTTTTGGTTATTTCTGTTTTTATTGCCTGTGTTGCCTGGCATTGTGCAAGGGACTTACGTGTGCACACGCACAGCTTTTTTTCAAATAAATAATCACAATAATTAATTCACTATTCATATGTACTTGGCCGGAAATAAACGTTTTTTTAAAGAATCTCTATATGAAATCGTTTGTATTTCGTATAAAGACTTTTGAAGTGCAATTGAAAAGGTTTGTGAGTCATTCGTTTAATTGTAATTAATTATTTATTTTTACACCATGATGCATTTATATAGCCGAAATAGATAAATTAATAAAAGTTTTTATATGGAATCGTTTGTATTTCGTATGAAAAGTTATGAAGTGTGATTAACCCTTCGTTGGTAACGTCTTTTTCGGCACCCGTAACTGGTAACGTCGGGTCACTCGTGTCCGACGCCTAAAAAATACTTTAAAGTGTTCTAAAAAAATCTGAAAAAATTCATGTTACTTTATTAACTATCCTACTTTAACGATCAATCGCTATATTGCCGATTTTTTCATTTGTTTAAACAATATATTTATATAAACAAATAAAAACGTGAAAAATGGACCTTTTTTTTCAAAAAATCGTAACTTTGGCAAAAATTAATATATTTTAAAAATTCAAACGGGAAATTAAAGTTTAAGAATAGTACTTTAAAGAAAAAAATATTAGAAGTATGTATAAATTAATGGTATGCTTAAGTTTTGAGCATCAAAATCACGTTTTTTGAAAGTACGTAAATAGGTGCAAATTACAGTAAAATACACATTTTATTCATTTTTAATCAATTTTATTCATGAAAATGTAATCAATCACAATTATTTATTACAAAATTATAAAAAAGATAGATTTAAGATACATAAGATAGATAGATACTCTAAGATAGATTAATAGATTGATATTTATAGATAACTAAGATTAATCTATCAATTCCCAATGAAAGAACATGAATTTTTAGTAAAAAAAAACATCCAAATTAAAATAAACATTTTACTCACCTGCTATTCTTAATCAACGTAACTGGTAACGTCGGGTCACTCGTGCACTTTCAAAATTTCGTTTGGCTCTCACAACGGCTGTTTACGCATGGCACTAGACCGTCGGCGCTTGGGGAGCTAGTAGCTTAGTAGTATACAATTTTTTTCAGTATAGATTGGTCCCGCCCTCCCCCCCTCCCTTCGAGCTACAGGGGACAGTCACTTTCGCCAGGGCACGAGTGACCCGACGTTACCAACAAAGGGTTAAAAAGGTTTGTGAGTCACCCAGATAATTTTAATTAAATATTTATAAACTTAAAAGGGACGAGCGTGACGAACGAGGCAGGAAAAACAGAAGTTAGTGAGCAAGAAAAGCGAGACATTGTAAAAAACGATTTGTAAGAAAAAGCAATAAAAGACTAACAAAAATTTATAAATATTTAATTAAAATTATCTGGGTGACTCACAAACCTTTTTAATCACACTTCATAACTCTTCATACAAAATACAAACGATTCCATATAAAAACTTTTATTAATTTATCTATTTCGGCTAAATGCATCATGGTGTAAAAATAAATAATTAATTACAATTAAACGAATAACTCACAAACCTTTTCAATTGCACTTCAAAAGTCTTCATACAAAATGCAAACGATTTCATATAGAGATTCTTTAAACAAACGTTCATTTCCGGCCAAGTACATACGAATCAATTCACTACCATTCACTATTGCGCTGTTCATAGAGCCTGTAAACGCTAACGCTATCCAATGCACTACCTCGAAAGAAAGAGCGTTGGTAGCGAGCAGTTATGACGTATAACACTACCAGCAATGACGTCACGACAGCGTTTGGTAGCGCTACCATAGAGCTCCGCGAACAGCCAGTAGCGCTAGGTAGCGCTAATAGCGTCTCCCCGAACGCACCCCAAGTCTCACGTATCCACACACGTATCCGTAGCGAGTGACGAGTAGCCTGCACTAGCAGCACTAGCCACACGTAGTAACCTCTACACCTGAACTGACTGCAGAGTGCAGACCATTCTCAGTAGCAGTCGAACGTGATTGGCTCTTACTTTTAGAACCAACCAATCAACGCAGAGTGTTGATAAGACGAGACTCAACAGTTGTGTCTGCTGAACGCGGCCATTGCCACCGATATTAACTCAGGAAATTAAAATAAGTACAAATACCCTAAATTATTGCATTTTTAGTGTACGATGTACGATAGTTATTTACTATCGTACATCGTACATGTAGTGAAATTATAGTACGAGTACGATAAGTATCGTACGGTTGGCAACGCTGAATTATATATGAAATTTATAAATATAAAATTTACAAATATAATTAAATAAATATTAATAAATATAAAAATTAAAATTTGTAAGGATAATGTATAAAAATAGCAATCCTTGTTTTTGCCCATACGTTTTTTTATCTGAAAAAAGTCCTACACTGAGAAAAAGGTTTCTTTGGACCAAATAAGGCTCGTTAACAGATAATAAATGGCATGGTTGGATACGGCGAATCGAATATTTTGTTGAATCAATGCAATCGTTGGTTTGTGATAATAGTGAATATTCTGTTGCCCCAAATTAATGTACTTTAATAGTTAATGAATCTGAGCGCAACTCACGGAACCGAGCACAAAACAAAGCAAGATTTCTTATCTATTAAGAAATATAAAGTTGTATGAAATAAATCATGTCAACTATATCGCCGAGTTGACACAAATATGAATGATAAATTAGCAATACCAACAAAACATTCATTTATATTAAATATAATTCGTTTGCTTGAAATAAATATTTCAGAAAAGTGTCAACCAAATATATTTAATTGGCATAAAGAAACCTTTTTCTCAGTGTACATTAAAAATATTAACGTTAGCATAGTATAGCTGTAGCATATAATATTTAAATGCATAATAATAATTAAATGCATAATAAATAAATATTAACTATCGAGAAAAAAATTGTAGTGTTCTTCTTATTCTTATTAAGTATATAATATTTTAGCTATATGCATATTTAAATCACGGCCAAATCACGATGCGCCAAAAGAGAGATATTGGATTAAAATAGAAACAATTTATTAAACAAACAATACACACGGTTAACGTGTTTAAGTTAACATATTAAAACATTAAACAATCTCTTAATAATAATATAAATAAAATAAACAATCTAATTGAATCACAAATATAAAAATGCCGAAATAATCGAATAAAACCATGGCAACATATCCTATAAAATTTATTTATAATTGAGAAGTAAAGAAGGTAATCTCTTCCGTCAGAAAAAAAATGTAAAAAATTGTTAAGGAGATATTCTGGTTTGAAAAGTCATAAAAAAAGATATTTTTCAGGAATTCTTTGCAAGGAAACGAAAAGAGCGAATAACGCTAAACTGTATATACATGTTTATTTAGCCTTATTTTGAAAATATATTTTTAGTTTTAAATAATAAAAATGCTCTTCTTTTTCATGTTATATCCTGTCATTAGAAGGTGTAAATGACAGACGGTGATAAATGATTCTAGCTGTTCTAGGTATCTGAAACGCAAAAACCAAAAATTTTTTTATTCAGGAAGTGTGGCTATCGTCTGAACTAGAACTAAACTTAATATTTCCATTCTGGCGGCCTTTTTATTAAAAATATTATAACTTTTTCGAAATTTTGGAAGTATTTTATTAAAAGAAAAAAAACTAATAAACGTATAATGTTTATTCTAGTTCAGACGATAGTCACACTTCTTTTGAATAAGAAAATTGTTGGTTTTTGCGTTTCTGATATCTAGAACAGTTAGAATCATTTACATAGTCTTTCATTTATACCTTATTCTAGTGACCAGGATATAACATAAAAAATAAAGCATTTTTGTTACTTAAAAAATATAAATGTATTCTCAAAATAAAGTTAAAAGAACATGAAAAGTTTAACATTTATTCGCTTTCTCCGTTTCCTACAAAAAATTCATGAAAAATATCTATTTTCACGACCTTTCAAATCAAAGTACTCCCTTAATTTATTATTTGTTATTAATATATTGTTGGTAATTACATATAATTAATTAGAAACCATATAGTACAAAATATAGTTTCAATATTTAAATTATTGTAATAATGAAGAAATCAATTATTTACAATATATTTACATTTTCTTCTGTATCGTATGTATTATTGCAGACAAGTTGTGTGTGTGAAGCTAGCATCTCATTTTGCGGAAACTCACAAATTATTGCGAGTTCTGACTTCCTTTTTAATAGTTCTAAAGTTCCTGATAATTTAAACAAATAGTTCTGGCCATTAAAGTCAAAAAACGCGTTAGTACAAACTGAGACGCTAGGCTCACGCAGCGTCCTACTCACTTTGTCCTACACTAGTTTCACCACTGTATTTCATCAGATTTTGCGAGATTTATAACAGTTCTATAAAGAGTTCTGCCATATAAAAGCAAAAAAATTAATTATAAGGTACTAAAAAAAATTACAATGTAACGAGTATACCGAGTTTAGACGCCAGTTGAAATCTCGGAGTTCCGATTTATGTAAAATATTTTTCTAGTAGTTCTGAACATATTGAAGCATTTTCTAAAGAGTTCTCAGCGCTAGCAATGTTGTATAATTTTAAACAAATTAATAACGCTTGAAAATCAGGATTTTATAATTGTAATAAAACTCACAGAACTGTCGAAATACGGCCAGCGTCTCACTCTATTCTCGATAAAATCCTGATTTTCGAGCGTTATTAATTTATTTAAAATTATACAACATTGCTAGCGCTGAGAACTCTTTAGAAAATGCTTCAATATGTTCAGAACTACTAGAAAAATATTTTACATAAATCGGAACTCCGAGATTTCAACTGGCGTCTAAACTCGGTATACTCGTTACATTGTAATTTTTTTTAGTACCTTATAATTAATTTTTTTGCTTTTATATGGCAGAACTCTTTATAGAACTGTTATAGATCTCGCAAAATCTGATGAAATACAGTGGTGGAACTAGTGTAGGACAAAGTGAGTAGGACGCTGAGCCTAGCGTCTCAGTTTGTACTAACGCGTTTTTTGGCTTTAATGGCCAGAACTATTTGTTTAAATTATCAGGAACTCTAGAACTATTAAAAAGGAAGTCAGAACTCTGCAATAATTAGTGAGTTTCCGCAAAATGAGATGCTAGCTTCACACACACAACTTGTCTGCAATAATACATACGATACAGAAGAAAATGTAAATATATTGTAAATAATTGATTTCTTCATTATTACAATAATTTAAATATTGAAACTATATTTTGTACTATATGGTTTCTAATTAATTATATGTAATTACCAACAATATATTAATAACAAATAATAAATTAAGGGAGTACTTTGATTTGAAAGGTCGTGAAAATAGATATTTTTCATGAATTTTTTGTAGGAAACGGAGAAAGCGAATAAATGTTAAACTTTTCATGTTCTTTTAACTTTATTTTGAGAAATATATTTATATTTTTTAAGTAACAAAAATGCTTTATTTTTTATGTTATATCCTGGTCACTAGAATAAGGTATAAATGAAAGACGATGTAAATGATTCTAACTGTTCTAGATATCAGAAACGCAAAAACCAACAATTTTCTTATTCAAAAGAAGTGTGACTATCGTCTGAACTAGAATAAACATTATACGTTTATTAGTTTTTTTTCTTTTAATAAAATACTTTCCAAAATTTCGAAAAAGTTATAATATTTTTAATAAAAAGGCCGCCAGAATGGAAATATTAGTTTAGTTCTAGTTCAGACGATAGCCACACTTCTCCTGAATAAAAAAATTTTTGGTTTTTGCGTTTCAGATACCTAGAACAGCTAGAATCATTTACACCGTCTGTCATTTACACCTTCTAATGACAGGATATAACATGAAAAAGAAGAGCATTTTTATTATTTAAAACTAAAAATATATTTTCAAAATAAGGCTAAATAAACATGTATATACAGATTCAGCGTTATTCGCTCTTTTCGTTTCCTTGCAAAGAATTCCTGAAAAATATCTTTTTTCATGACTTTTTCAAACCAGAATATCTCCTTAACAATTTTTTACATTTTTTTCTGACGGAAGAGAATACCTTCTTTACTTCTCAATTATAAATAAATTTTATAGGTATGTTGCCATGGTTTTATTCGATTATTTCGGCATTTTTATATTTGTGATTCAATTAGATTGTTTATTTTATTTATATTATTATTAAGAGATTGTTTAATGTTTTAATATGTTAACTTAAACACGTTAACCGTGTGTATTGTTTGTTTAATAAATTGTTTCTATTTTAATCCAATATCTCTCTTTTGGCGCATCGTGATTTGGCCGTGATTTAAACATGCATATAGCTAATTATATACTTAATAAGAATAAGAAAACACTACAATTTTTTTCTCGATAGTTAATATTTATTTAATTATTATGCATTTAATTGTTATTATGCATTTAAATATTATATGCTATAGCTATACTATGCTAACGTTAATATTTTTAATGTACACTGAGAAAAAGGTTTCTTTATGCCAATTAAATATATTTAGGTTGACACTTTTCTGAAATATTTATTTCAAGCAAACGAATTATATTTAATATAAATTAATGTTTTGTTGGTATTGCTAATTTATCATTCATATTTGTGTCAACTCGGCGACTATAGTTGACATGATTTATTTCATACAACTCTATATTTCTTAATAGATAAGAAATCTTGCTTTGTTTCGTGCTCGGTTCCGTGAGTTGCGCTCAGATTCATTAACTATTAAAGTACATTAATTTGGGGCAACAGAATATTCACTATTATCACAAACCAACGATTGCATTGATTCAACAAAATATTCGATTTGCCGTATCCAACCATGCCATTTATTATCTGTTAACTGAGCCTTATTTGGTCCAAAGAAACCTTTTTCTCAGTGTAGGACTTTTTTCAGATAAAAAAGCGTATGGGCAAAAACAAGGATTGCTATTTTTATACATTATCCTTACAAATTTTAATTTTTATATTTATTAATATTTATTTAATTATATTTGTAAATTTTATATTTATAAATTTCATATATAATATAATTAAATAAATATTTATTAACATAAAAATTAAAATTCGTAATATGTAAACATAAATGTAACGCAACGCATCGTTGATTTGCCAACTCGAGACTCGGCGCTTGGTGAGACGCGAGACGCGATACCCGAAATGCGTGCTATACGGCTGACGACGCGCCGGTTCAAGAGAGAAAGAGAAAGAGCATAGTATGTTTGCTCTCTCTAAGCCAGCCGAGGCTGGCCGAACGCCGAGCGCACATGTACACGGGGCGCTTGGCTTGTGTGCGTCAGCGTCACGTGACGCGATCCTATCCCCTCCACAGCCACGGACTATGTAGCAGAGACCTAAACCTGGGACCACTGAGGTACACCCCGATGCGTCCTTCGTTGGGTCGGTCGTCCGTCCATCGGCCGGCCTCCTGATCAGGATCAGTGGGTTCTTCAGCTGGCGATGCTCCCGGATCATCGGTCCTTGTTTTCGCGCTGGCGGGGCCTCCTCGATTGCAGCCGGCGGCTGCACTAGGTCCCTAGGAGGGGTCATAGGAGGTCGGCGTCAACGGCGGACGTCAAGCGATAGACCCGGACATCTTCCCCGAGGAAGTCGTCCGGAAACACAAATAAGATCGTATTGCGGGGCCCGCGCATAGGTCGGCGTCGACGGCGAAAGCCGCCAATAGTAAAAATCCGGTGCCTCCGCACAAAGAGAGAGAAGCTTCCGGAACGCGAAACCAATGGAAATTTCCACGGGAACGTTCGAGAACGCCCGCACGGGAAACCCACGCGATCAACTACGCAGTTCTCGAAAGAGAAAGTTGGTCCCGCGGCGGACTGGGGGCCGGGCGCAATGGTGGGAAGCCACGGAAAGACCGAGCGCTCGAGGCAGTCTCTCGTGGATCGTTCGAGCGGTAAGACGTATCGCGCAGTATACTCGTCGTCGCGCTAAGTTCCGCAAACAAGTCCGAGTGCGTAGATAACCGACCCTGACGTCCAATAAACAAACGGTAACGCCCGCGAAACGCGTTAACATTCGCATAAACAATTGCGAGCGGTATTAATTTACCAAAATTGTACTTGTGCGTCATCGACACATGCAAACACTAACTCGTGTAAACCGAAGTTTTTTAAACAGCTATCTATGTGAAATAATAGTATTGAATAAAGTATTCAATCATGTTATAAATAATTTTAAGAATTATCATAATTTACTTACCTTCTATTTACCTGATCCATCGGCGGCGATCCATCAAAGTCCCTCGTCGATTCTGGTATGCGATTGGAGCGATGATCCTGGAGTCCACGACGGCGATGATCCATCCATGGCGGGAACCTGAAAAGAAGAATAACTAGTTAAATTGATGATTCGAGAAATCATAGATACTTACCTTCTCGGTTACTCAAGGTCAAACCGAGTGGCGACCGTTGAATTAGAAAACACGTAGCGTGAATCGTAACCTCCTGTAGTACCGTTTGGTTACAACCTATCTTTCCTTGCGATAATATTGCTCCGATTGCGTAGTCGGAAGCATCAGTCGTTACAATAAAGTGTTGTGTAAAAATGGGGTACTTTAGTACAGGAACGGTAGTTAATTTTTTTTTTAGAACATTAAAAACATGCTGTTGCTTTTGTGTCCATTCAAATTTATTCTCTTTCTTTGTTAGCTTAGTCAGTGGTTTGGCAATTTTCGAGATCCTTAGATAAATCGTCTATAGTATCCGGCGGGAGCGTTCCGTTTGACCACGTTAATATTGACCACGGTCCCGATTGACCACGTTGATATTGACCACGTTGCAATTGACCACGTTGATATTGACCACGTCCCAATTGACCACGGTCTCGATTGACCACGGTCTCTATTGACCACCGTCCTGATTGACAACCGTCCCGATTGACAACGGTCCCGATTGACCACGGTACCGATTGACTACGGTCCCGATTAACCACGATATTGACCACGTCCCGATTGACCACGGTCCCGATTAACCACGTTGATATTGACCACAGTCCCGATTAACCACGTTGATATTGGCCACGGTCCCGATTGACCACGATCCCGATAGACCGCTGTCTCAATTGACCACGGTCCCGATTGTCCACGGTCCCGATTGACCACCGTCTCGATTGACCACCGTTTCGACTGACCACCGTCCCGATTGACCACGGTCCCGATTGACCACCGTCCCAATTGACCACGGTCTTGATTGACCACCGTCCCGATTGACCACCGTCCCAATTGATCACGATTGAGCACGAGTTACAATATTAAGCAGTTCTTTAGATATATACAGGGTGTAGAAAAACTAATTTTCGTAAATTTGTGTAATAAAAGAAGGAATAAATACACCAACTTTAAGTATAAGAACCATGGGTCAACGACGCTTCGTTACGGCGTGATGGGCGTTCTAATTAAATCGTCACAATGACTGCGATGCAATGATTTTATTCCGTCAATTTAACATGCTTACAGTAGAGACCCTCTATACAGAGTCTGGCCATAAGCGATTTTATCTAAATCCTGCGAGAGGAAGGATATACAATATCTCTACAATTGTGACGCCGGCGACGATGTCCCCTCGGTCTCGCCAGCCAAGAAGGAGCGCCCGACGCTTGATACTGAATCTCTCAAATCGCGGAACGTAATTATTAGTCCAGACATAAACAATAGCTCGACCGAATATTTTCACTAAACTCGATATTGGGCGCCAGGTGTGGAGAAGGCCACACCACCTTACTCAAAACTCTAACGCTAAGACTTAAACGCAATCGGCCAAATATCTCAGGTGTGAGTTCTTTGTGACTTTAAATCGCTCGAAGGGGAGGAAGAGGGAGCGCAACGCAATTAGCAGACTCAAATAATAAGAATAACAAATGTAATGTATTTGAAAGAGAATGGTTACTTTAGAATCCAGTTACTTCAGAATTCGGTGAATTACAGAGGTTATTTCAAAGTCAAGTTACGTCGGAATGAATCGGTGAATTACAAGGTTATTTCCAGGTCAAGTTACGTCGGAATGAATCGGTGAATTACAACGGTTGCTTCTGAATCGAGTTACGTCCGAATGAATCGGTAAATTAAAAAGGTTACTTCGGAATATAGTACTTCGGAACGGCTCGGTGGATTACCCAAAATCGCTTCTCGAATTTAAGGCTGCGGATAAGAACGCAGGTTACCTTGATTGCTATAATTGATTGCCGCGAGTTACGCGGGCGCAATGTACAAGACGTAGCTCCGCCAACGCGATACACAAGGAGCAATTACCCGAACGCAGTACACAATACACGATTACACGAACGCAATATACCAAACGCGATATACGAACGCACCACACGAACACGATACACGAACGCAATACACGAAACGCGATATACGAACGCAATACACGAAACACGATACACGAGTGCAATACTCTATGCCTACGCGCGATGACTTCTCAACTGCCCTACGTTCCCAGTTGGTAGTCCCGAAATGACCATCGCAACGTCTCGCAAATGGTCTAATGGCTAGACGCGGCGTCCCGCGAAAAGCCCCGATACGATACGATATAGGTGCCTCGCGTCCTAGGATCTCATTACGCGAACCGTACTCCTCTGTTCTGCGACAATGCTGTCCGTTAGCGCGAAGGACACCTTGCCAAACGATACTCTAAGGGTGCGTTCGGGGAGCTTGCTATCGCGCTACCAACGCTAACGCTATTAACTCCGTTCATGGAGCCATGATAGCGCTAGCGAATGCGAGCTCCATGAACAGCAGTAGCGTTCTAGCAGTAGCGTTTCGTAGACCCCTGCGCCGCCAAATTTAAAAATAGATCTCTTACAGAAATTTAATACTGTAAGTGATTATTATTTGGCTAGTGATTAATTACTTATTTTGAGTATTAAAAGTACTGTTTTTAATAATTTTAATACTCAAAATAAGTAATTAATTACTAGCCAAATAATCACTTACACTATTAAATTTCTATAAGGGATACTGTTGTATCAATTACTTCTTTAATATTTTCAGGGTACAAGTTGAGAGTAGTATGTGTGTAAATGAATACGATTCATTTACACGTAGTAAAACAACTTAAAGAAACTGTTTTACAAAATGTAAAAAAGCGATTTTAAATTCATGAAACTCATGTTTGCGGAGCACTTCTGGGTCCGACTCTTTAATGTGTAATGTGTTAGAGGTGTTGCTGAATATCTCGCAGACAAGCAGCAATCTCCTAAGGAATTTTTAATATATATGATCCACAAAACCGTTCCCCTGAATATTAGAAATGAGCAGGTTAGATTATTTTTATATTTTATTTATTAACATTAAGCGACGTTTTAGATTAGATCATATTTTAACAAATATTTTTGTTCTAATAAAACTTATTGTCCAATTGAGTGACATTGTTTTTATATATAAAATGAGAAATATAATTAAATATATTTTTTAATGATATATTCATATTCGGTTCCATTTAATTACATGCTATATAAAATTAATTTATACTTTTAATACAATGAAAAAATTAGTGTATATAAATTTTGTTCATTAAGCTATATGTAACTCTTATTACAGTTTTTATAATCTATATATCTAAGCAATACCTAGTCTAAGTAATTTACATGCAGTATCTAGATTTACAAAATCTAGGCTTAATTACAATATAACTACATAATAATTATAATATAAACTATGTAAGACTTATATATACTAGGCTTAATTACAATATTAAGCCTAGATTTTGTCAGGAATAACATTTTAAGATAAATTTTTTAGGTTGTAATTAACGAGTTTTTGGTTATTTCCTGTTTTTATTGCCTGTTGCCTGGCATTGTGCAAGAGACTTACGTGTGCACACGCACAGCTTTTTTTTCAAATAAATAATCACAACAATTAATTTACTATTCACATGTACTTGGCCGGAAATATACGTTTTTTTTTAAGAATCTCTATCGAAATTGTTCGTATTTCGTATGAAGACTTTTAAAGTGCAATTTAAAAGGTTTGTGAGTCATTCGTTTAATTGTAATTAATTATTTATTTTTACACCAAGATGCATTTATATAGCCGAAATAGATAAATTAATAAAAGTTTTTATATGGAATCAGTTTGTATTTTGTATGAAGAGTTATGAAGTGTGATTAAAAAGGTTTGTGAGTCACCCAGATAATTTAAATTAAATATTTATAAACTTAAAAGGGACGAGCGTGACGAACGAGGCAGGAAAACAGAAGCTAATGAGCAAGAAAAGCGAGACATTGTAAAAAACGATTTGTAAGAAAAAGCAATAAAAGACTAACAAAAGTTTATAAATATTTAATTAAAATTATCTGAGTGACTCACAAACCTTTTTAATCACACTTCATAACTCTTCATACAAAATACAAACTATTCCATATAAAAACTTTTATTAATTTATCTATTTTGGCTATATAAATGCATCATGGTGTAAAAATAAATAATTAATTACAATTAAACAAATAACTCACAAACCTTTTCAATTGCACTTCAAAAGTCTTCATACGAAATACAAACGATTTCATATAGAGATTCTTTAAACAAACGTTCATTTCCGGCCAAGTACATACGAATCAATTCACTACCATTCACTATTCATAGAGCCTGTAAACGCTAACGCTATCAATGCACTACCTCGGAAGAAAGAGCGTTGGTAGCGAGCAGTTATGACGTATAACACTACCAGTAATGACGTCACGACAGCGTTTGGTAGCGCTACCATAGAGCTCCGCGAACAGCCAGTAGCGCTAG
>JASTWP010003582.1:0-21499 GCA_030770255.1 Temnothorax ravouxi
CTCTTTCAAAATCTTTTATATTCTTATCACGATCTTTGGTAATTAGTAAAACAAACTGTTTCTTGTTCTTGTCATTTAAGTCACGATTGTCGAATAAACATATTTTTTCCTCAGTGATTCCAAGATCTGTGAGCTCTTTTTCCTTTATCCCACTGATTACAAATAAATCATCATCTTAACATCTTTAAAGCGCTCTATTTTAATCTCCTCAGATATTATATTATACGCAGGAGATCCAGAATCACTTTTTTGTGGTACTTTACTACCTACGTTGATTTCTTATTATTAATAAGCTTAGATAATACTTCTCCATCTATTAGACATTTTGACCTTTCATCTATTAATTTATCTAGACTTTCCTCTTTTCCTTGAAACACAACTTTTTTTTCGTTTAGAAATTTTTTTTTGTGATTCAGGGGTAAGATTAATTACGCTATTCTTCTTATCTTTTTTGTATAAATATATTTATCACGAGAAGCCATTTTTAATTTAGCTAGAGCATCACCTTCTTTTGTAATGAGAACAATCGTTTTGCTGGATTTGTTTTTTATAATACCTTTCAATTTTTCGTATAGATTTTCTACATCTTTTTTTTCTACATTCTTTTCAAAATCGCATTCAATTGCCAAAAAGTCAACTATTTTTGAAGGCTTTTAATATATGATCTTGAATTGATAAATCGATTTCTTAAACTGATTTCTTAAACTGACAAAAATATAACTAACTTCATCACTAATTTTTTATTGCTTGATAAACCTTAATAGCAGTCAAAGTAGTGTCATAGTCAGTAACAATATTGAAAATTTTATTGTTATTTTTCCTATTTTTAGCATCAGTACAAAGCTTTTGAATAAATCCCTCCTTAAACTCAATACCATATTCCTTTAATTCAGCTGTATACATTAACGTTGGACCTACTACTATCAAACGACTAATTTTTTTTTCTGCTTCCTCAAAAAATTCATCAACCTCTTTAGCGGTTGAAATAAATTCTTTTTTCTCTAAGTTTAAAGCATCAGACACTCTTACTTGGAATTCGTATGCAATTAAATCAGTTTCAAAGTCTGCATACCACGAACATTTTCTTTTGATAAATTTCTCTAATTCTTCCTGAGAATAGTTAACAACAAATGTTAAATGCTCAAAAAATTCCTCTATCTCACGCTTTATGACTTTTAAGCTTTTCTCTGGCAAGTTATTACACGGTAAAATTTCATTAATATTATTTTCAATATCACCATTCTCCAAACTCTCCCAAAAAGTTTCCTCGCTTATCAACATTTCTTTGCAGGTTACAAATTTTCCTGTAATTATGAAATAATGTTTTCTAAGTTTTTCGTAAATTTTTGAACCATCGTCATTTTGATCTATTAAATTTGTTGACTTAATCTTACATTCACTCTTAAGCTCAGTTTTTAGTGACTCTCTAAATTGATTTAAATTGCCAGGAAGTTGTTCAGCTTCCCAGAATACTCTACTAAATCTAACTTTATTTTCTGCATCTTCAACAAGGACATAATTAGCTAATTTGTCAATATTCTCTTTAATTATTTGATTACGTCTTTCAATCTTGATTCCATCTTTATCACTTTTTTCAATTAGTAATTTAGCAATTTCTTGAGCAAATTCGTCAGGGTTTGTTATATCAAAATTATTGCTTGAGTTTTCTTTTTTATTTTTAAACCCTAATTCCAATAAGAACTCTCGAAATCTTTTAGCTTCATCAGATAAAATTCTCTTCTCCTTTTTTGAAACTCTCATTAAATTTTTTCCCTTCTAAAATTATACCTTTGCTTAATAAACTTTCATAGTCTTTTGCTAACTTAATCATTTCTATTTTATTAGCATTAATGTTAAATTTACTAAAGCTTCCCATAGTTTGCCAAAAAACTTCCTTGCTTATCAGCATTTCTTTGCAGGTTGCAAATTTGTTTCCTGTAATTGTGAAATGATATTTCCTAAGCTTTTCGTAAATTTCTGAACCATCGTCATTTTGATCTATTAAATTTAACTTCAGCTTAGTTTTTAGTAACTCTCTAAATTCATTTAAATTGCCAGGAAGTTGTTCAGCTTCCCAGAATACTCTACTAAATCTAACTTTATTTTGTGCATCTTCAACAAGGACATAATTAGCTAATTTGTCAATATTCTCTTTAATTATTTTACTACGTCTTTCAATCTTGATTCCATCTTTATCACTATTTTTAATTAGTAATTTAGCAATTTCTTGAGCAAATTCGTCAGGGTTTGTTATATCAAAATTATTGCTTGAGTTTTCTTTTTTATTTTTATACCCTAATTCGAATAAGAACTCTCGAAATATTTCAGCTTGACCAGATAGTCCATCGTTCTTTATAAAGCTAGGGTGGAATTTACCAGATGTATCAATTACCCTGTTTTTTATAAGATCATAGAAATAAGAACCTAGACGACCTTTTTCAGTTACAGATTTATCTTTTAATACATACCTTAGTAACTCCTCTACCAGCTTAATTGAATCGTATGTTTTTCCTAGATGTTTAATTACCTTTTCTTTATTAGGATGGCCGTCACCTTCCCTAAATCTTAATTTCTTACCAATTTCTTTTCCTATGAAATTCCAAAATTGGAATATTATCTTGTGGTTCAAAGTCTTTTTCCAACTCACCATCAAAATCAATATTTGTGGCGATAATCAGTTTATTTATTTTGCCGTTTTCATATTTGGGATTTTTCTTTATTTTATCTCTGTAAGAAAGAAAGTATTTCTCTAAGGCAAAAGGACGTTTGTCTTCTTCATTTGACCCTGAAAAGTCTTCCTTTTGTTTAGACTTGAGTAACTCCTCTAGAGTAATTTTTTCTTCTTTCTTTAACTTATGCTTTAACTTATGCTTAGCCTGTAAAAAATTATATTCATATGAATTTGGCTGATCAGTTTCATATCTCCAAACCAAATCGTCAAACTTCCCAGCGTCAGGATCTTCTGTCTCAAAATCTATTGTTTTAAACTTAAAAGCACCATTTTTTTCATCCTTTAATCTCTTTTTTTCATCCTCTAATCTATCTTTAGCTTCCAGTGCAACTATCATTATCCATTGCACTTGGTAAGCAATTCCATGATAAGATTTTAGCAGTCCTACAGGTTGTCGTAATTTTGTATTTTCTTCCCCATTTGAGCTTTGTTCTCGAGACCCTGATTTAGATTCCACATTACCTCTCACAGACCGGTCATCAAGACTAGAAATTTCTGGATTTTTTGCATTACTGTCTTCTGATTTATCTTCTCCTAATTTATGTTCTGTATCAACTTCCATAGTATAGTATAGTTACCAAGACTAGAAGTTTTTGGCTCTTTCGGACTACTCTTATCTTCTTCAGAATCAGTTTTAGTTTTCTTTTGCCCTTGCAATACTTTTGCAAATATAGAGCTATTGCCCTGATCAATTTTTTTTTGCTTTTTATTAGAATCAGATGGAAATTGGTCACGTTTTCTTTTGCTGAGCTTGATCTAACATTTGAATGATACTTTGTTTATTAGGATTGCTGCTATCAAGCTCATTAGCTTATAGTGGTGTTTTACCTTCATTATTTGTGATGTTAATCTTTGCCTGTTTACTTAGAAGTAATTGCACAAGTTCTTTATTACCTTTAGAAGTAGCAATATGTAAAGGGGTATCACCTTGATTGTTTTTAATGTTTACATCTATGCCTTGCTTTTCTAGATGAATCTTAACAACATCTTGATGTTCTTTACTTACAGCGACCAAAGAATGATCAAATTGATGCAAAGATTATTGTAGATTATTGCCAAAGACAGAAACCTTCCCGTTGGACACCACCTCCTCCTGAAAAAGAAAAAATTAAAACATCTTTATCGTTGTTCAACTGCGCTAAAAGATGAATTAACATTAATAAGTAGTAATCATCTAGAAAAAAAGAGAGACTGCCTAAAGAAGTTGCAAATGCTTGGGAAGATCTTGCAATAAACATAGAACAAAAAATAGAAACAATAAAAAATTCCATACGTGTATTAATTAAAGCAATACAAAGAGTTGTTAAAAAATTTTCAACTTCTATTGACTATTCCAGGCGTAGGAGAGGAGTCAGCAACAGCTATTTTAGCTAAAGTTTCTGACATAAAAACTTTTAGAGATGTTAGGCAATTGGCAGCATATGTAGAAGTTATACCACGAAATATGACGTCATCAGGCTCATCTGTATATCCCAAACAGCATTTTTGACGTCCGCCCGACGTTAAGATAAAACCCACTTAACGTTACAACGTTTTCGCTACGTTGTTTCAACCCTCTTTTGCACTAATTTGGGAATCAAATCTAGGTTGTACCAACGTTGGGATCCGACTTATATAAGTTAAATTGAGGTTACATTCCCTGCTAAAAATAACTAATTAAATCTGATTAAAAATTTTGAATCCGCATGAATCTGGATTCTCGATCCGGAAATCACGGATTCATAACGATTACACCGACTGAAAACGATTGAAACGGATTGGTATTCAAGGATGTAATTTTAATCGGTTTCTATCGATTTGAATCGTTATAATTTCGTAACGATTACACTGATTGAAATAAATTCGTAATTAATTAACGATGTAATTTCTATCGGTTTCTATCGGTTTGAATTGTTATGATTTCATAACAATTATACCTATTGAAAACGATTGAAACGGATTCGTACTCAAGGATGTAATTTTACTCGTTTTCTATCGGTTTGAATCGGTCTTAGTCAATCCGTTTAAATCGTTATGATTTTGTAAACCCCGAAATTACGAAATCATAATGATTTAAACGGATTGACTGACCGATTCAAACTGATAGAATCCGTGGAATTCTGGATATATAAACAGGATTATTTATTACTTTATTATAATTCCATTCTTTGTACTAGAAATTTATTACAATGTGCAGTATTTATTTAAATGAAAACATTTTATAGTTTTGCAAATATAAAACTCATGACTTTTCAGTGGAAAATTCCGGTGGAAACTATAAGATATATTTTCTGGAAATCTAATTTTTGTAAATGACATATGTCCTCCCCTGTAAAAATAAAATTGAGATAGTTTGGCTAAAGAAGAGACTTCTTGCATAACCATATAAAAAACCAGTAGCCCACTTTTTTTGTCATTCCAGCGTGTGACGCTGGAATCCAGAAAAAAAAGAACCAGTGTCAGCTATTTGGATGACAGGAGGTAACGCAAGAAGTTCAATGACAAAAGAAAGAATTTGCACAGGCTGCACCTGTAGAATGCCATCCAAGCAGATAACACTAATTTACTGCGTAGTTTCTACGTGCCGTTGCTTGTCACACCCGTGGTTACTATACTCAGATTCGTTTGCGCTGTCAAGCATAAAAATAAAAATCTTATGGCAACTCATACAGCACAAAATATTTTTAAAATATTTTTAAAATATTTTTTAGGAAGATTAAAATAATTTACAAAAATATTTTTAGAATGTTTCTATGTCCGCCAGATTATGTCAAAAAAATATTTTCAAAAATATTTTTAAAAGATTGCAAATAAATATATTCAATAATATTTGTAAAATCTTTTAGAAATATTGCTTCAAAAAATAAAATATGTTAGACCCAATCAGCAATAATTGTTTTACATTTAAAAGATTTTTTAATATTTGAAAAATATACATCTTTACATCTTACTTTGGAAAATATTTTGTATATTTATAGCATCGTAGTGTGTGTTGGGTAAGTCTTGCGTCATATTGCCGGCGAAGATATGTGTCGCGACTGTCATGATTTTGCTTCGCCGGAGGCCTGCTTATATATATATTCAGTAGATCCCAACTGAAATTTACTTGCGAGTTAGTCTTACCATTATGCGCCGCCTAGCGGCGTCGTTGCAAACTGGCACGGAAAAATGCGGTACCATGCATTTTTTTTAATTAAGAATATTTCATAATATTTCAAAAATATTTGAAAAAAGATTATAGAATCAATAATAATAAATTTAAAATATTTTTAAATATTTTGAAACAATATTATAAAACATTAAATATGTAGAATTAAATTAATATTTTAAAAATATATTTCAAATATTTAAGAAAATATTGTCTGGGTGATAAAGAAAAACATTTTTATAAATATTTTTAAAAGATTCTTAAAATATTCTTAAAAATGTTACCACAAACGAGTTTTGTAACTACTTTTAAAATATTTCTAAAACCATTTTAAAATATTTCTTGCAATATTTTTATAGAAATATTTAGAAATATTTTTTGAAAACTATTTTGTGCTGTATGGGAAGTTAATCGCTGAAGCTAGTTTTTGCTTACGACTTAATTCATATACTTTCTTGCGTAGTACATCCAAATCAGTTGCTCCTACGAACATTGCAGGCTATCCCCGATTATTAAAAAAGGTGTACAACCCATACAGCACAAAATGTTTTCAAAAAATATTTTTGAATATTTCTGTAAAAATATTGCAAAAAACATTTTAAAATTGTTTTACGAATATTTAAAAATAATTTAAAAACCTTCTGTGGTAACATTTTTAAGAATATTTTAAGAATCTTTTAAAAATATTTATAAAAATGTTCTTTTATTACCCAGACAATATTTTCTTAAATATTTGAAATATATTTTTGAAATATTAATTTAAATCTACATATTTATTGTTTTATAATCTCGTTCCAAAATATTTAAAAAATATTTTAAATTTATTTATTATTGGCTTTATAATCTTCTTTCAAATATTTTTGAAATATTATGAAATATTCTTAATTAAGAAAGATGCATGGTAGCGCATCTTTTCGTGATAGTTTGCAACGACGCTACTAAGCGGTGCATAATGGTAAGACTAACTCGTAAGTAAATTTCAGTTGAGGGCTAATATAAGCAGGCCTCCTGCGAAGCAAAATCATAACATCCACGAGACATATCTTTATCAGCAATACAACGCAAGGCTCAACCAAAATTGCTGCAATGATATAGATATGCAAAATAATATTTTCCAAAGTAAGATGTAAAGTATATTGTGCGTAATGTAATATATTTCAAATATTAAAAAAATCTTTCAAACGTGAAACAATTATTGCTGATTGGGTTAAACATATTTTATTTTTCGAAGCAATATTTCTGATAGAAAGATTTTACAAATATTATTGAATATATTTATTTGTAATCTTTTAAAAATATTTTTCTGACATAAATCTGGCGGACATAGAAACATTTAAAAAATATTTTTGTGAATTATTTTAATCTTCCTAAAAAATATTTTGTGCTGTATGGGCACCTACTCCCAGATCTCTTACTATAGGAGCTTGCTGCCGTTTATCATGTGTTCAATTTTGTCTATACTGTTTTTTCATAGAATTATTAAAATCGTTTTCATTAACCCCTATACTTTTCACTATACCTAATATATTTTTGTCTGAAAATTCTCTTTTGTGATCTAAAGGGTAAAGAAATATTTGCTTCACTATTTTCTAATTCTTTTTCGGGAAACCAATAATGTAAACACGTCTAAATATGTCATTATATTGAAACCTATGCGGAGTACGTATTATTACGAAGGATATGAATATTTTTATTACGAAGAGTATGAATAATACATACAAAGTGCGAGGATAAATTTAACGCTAGAACCATTACACTTATGCCGCGCATCAGTCTCGCACTGTTACAACAAGACAACGAAAGAAGAGTTTCTTATTGTGGCAAGGCGACAAAAAATGGGTTTACTACAAAACACAACTTTATATCGTGATGTGCAACACATTATGTAACATGTTCAGTTGCCTGTTTCCTATATGTGTGCGGAAGTAAAAATGTGCAGCATACTTTGTGCGTTACCCGTAAAAATAAAGTTTGTATATTTTGGACCTAAATTTTCTAACATCTGTAGATGCTAAAGGATCAATGTAGGTTTAATTTACATGGAAATTTTAGTCCTCACTTAATTAGTGTCTCTAATAAAATAGCAGAAAACGCATAAAATGTTACTTGCAGGTTCTAAAGAAGACTCCAATATATTGGTCAGGTCCAAAGGACCTGGAAGCTTTTATGAGGCTTTACTGAAGACCTCTTTAGAACCTACAATTAACATTTTGTGCGTTTTCTACTATTTATCCAAAACAGTCGATAATGTCAGTACTTTTCAATTACCACCGGGCCCCTGGGGCCCCTTTAGTAGTCACGAAAATTTACCCAGGGTTGTCGGTCTTGTGGTAGGACTAAAGTTTTCATGTAAATTAAACCTACATTGATCCTCTAGCATATACAGATATTAAAAAATTTAGGTCAAAAATAGGTCTAAAATTTTGACTCGGGTTTGCTCCAAAATCAAGGTCTTGGTCGTCTTCCTTCCAAACACGAGCTATTCCTTCACGATTTTTTTCAACAACTTTTTTTTGTGGAAATTGTAACTAGCTTATTGCTTGCGAATTTGTGCAATTCTTATTCGGTTTGGCGCCGATCTATTAATAAGTATATATAAAACGTATACCTGTGTCAGAGAACGCTCGTTTGAGAACGTTTGTTGAAGAGCACTCGAATACTCGCGGCGCGCACCAAAATCGCACTGTAGCGTTATCAGCGGCGAATGCGATATATGTATGTGAACTATACGCTGGTCTACTACACTATCCTATATATCAGTTTCTCCCCGATTCAAGGCGTGATACGCCGATATGGGTTTGCGTGGATGGGAGAATGTGGGTGTGTTCAGGAAGACGCTCCCATACAGCACAAAATGTTTTTAAAAAATATTTCTAAATATTTCTATAAAAATATTGCGAGAAACATTTTAAAATGGTTTTAGGAATATTTTAAAATGGTTTAAAAACCTTTTGTGGTAACATTTTTAAGAATATTTTAAGAATCTTTTAAAAATATTTTTAAAAACGTTCTTTTTTATCACCCAGACAAAATTTTCTTAAATATTTGAAATGTATTTTTGAAATATTAATTCGAATCTACATATTTATTGTATCATAATTTTGTTTCAAAATATTTAAAAAATATTTTTATTTCTTATTGGTTTTGTAATTTTTTTTCAAATAGTTTTAAAAATGTTCTTGAAATATTATGAAATATTCTTAATTAAAGATGTATGTCGCTTATGTCAAAATAAAGGGATAAAGCTGAAATTTACAGAGATTGTGCACTTATATATCCCAAAAACCTGTATTAAATTTGCGATCGATTGTCCGACCCGTATTTACTTTAAAAGTTACAGAAATTGTATATATATATATATATATATACTTTCCATGTAAATATCCCAGGTAGCACACATGGTCTTATTGATGTCAATTTAAGGTCATATTTCGTCCACGACGTCATATGTCCTTTATATGACGTGTATTTGGCGTCCTATTGTGGACGAAAGTATGACGTCATGAAAAGGACATGAATTAGACGTCATTTTAAGATCAAATTTGGTACACGACAATTTTATTTTTATTTTTTGAGTTTTTCTTAATTAAAACAGAAGCTTGCAAGACATTGCAGGAACATTACAAGTTGCAATGTAATGTTGTAAAGACAATTGCAACATTTCGTTGAAATATTAGAACAACATTGCAGAAATATTATAAGAATAATTGAAAATATAGTACTATAACTTACTCCGTGAATATATATGCACACACATACATAAAGAATAGATTTTTTTTAGATTATGTTTCTTTAAATTTGATTCCTAATTATTTTTCAACTTTGATTCAATTCATTAAATAAATTCTTTATTTTATCAGGTAACGTCTTTAGACGTTATCATGCATGTTGTTAACGTTATTATATAAATATTATATTATGTTAAATATACAAATTTCATACTAATAATTATTATACATTAATTGTAATTGCGTTATTATTTTTAATATTTACCGGTTATTATCATTACACGATTTTTGAACACTGTAAAGATATGTTATATAAGAGTATAAGCAACAAGGAAGCGTCAGAATCAAAGGATCACCACTAGTCCGTTCGATTATCGATGTCAAGCGACGTTAGGTGCGGTACTGACTCGGATGGGTGACCCGCGCGGCTGTATGCACACACGACATATACATAATAAATGTATTTTTTTTTTGTTTTTCTAAAATTCTTAATTCATAAAAGCATAACGGCATATACATACCTTTAAATGACTCATATTTATGTCATTTTTAAAGCATTTTTAAAATTATTATGAAACATATTTTATTTTTTTAAACAATATTTCTAAAAGATTTTACAAATATTATTGAATATATTTATTTGCAATCTTTTAAAAATATTTTTAAAAATATTTTTCTGACATGATCTGACGGACATAGAAACATTCTAAAAATATTTTTGTAAATTATTTTAAATTATTTTAATCTTTCTAAAAAATATTTTAAAAATATTTAAAAAACATTTTGTGCTGTATGGGCTATTAGTGTTATTTGCTTATTCTATCCATGTTTTACACCTGATGAGCGACAAAGACACACAGAAAGAAAAAATATTTTTGATTTGAAAATATCTTTAGTTTCAACCCGGTTTCAACGTTGGAAAAGTTGGAAATCTTGAAATGAGATTATATTGCGTTAAACGAAGAAAATTTTCTTGAATGAAGTCATTATATAGTTCAACCAAGAAAATAAATGTTGAAATAAAAAGTTGATATTCTTATAAGAAGATGTAGATTGTTTCATATATACGCAAGATTACTATAATCTTCTTATAAGAATATCAACTTTTTATTTCAACATTTATTTTCTTGGTTGAACTATATAATGACTTCATTCAAGAAAATTTTCTTCGTTTAACGCAATATAATCTCATTTCAAGATTTCCAACTTTTCAAACGTTGAAACTAAAGATATTTTCAAATCAAGAATATTTTTTTTCTGTGCAGAATGATGCAATAGCGCTAATAGCGCACTTCCCGAACGCAGCCTGTATTGACAAATAAACAAACAGATGTCCCATACAGTTTTCATGTAAATGTCGCTAATACGCTACATTCGCTATGATATCGCTGATCCGGAAACGGACACACACACAATCGAGGAAGGATTAAGATAACTATTATATTACTTCGATCTTCTCTTTGAGTCTTTCAACCAAAAATCTGAGAAATAATATTTATACAGGATGATTCACAAGGTTACTGCCAAACTTAAGAAGCGTATAAAGGGGTGAAAATAGATCAACTTTCGATTAGGAACCTATGTTTTTCGATGTCAATCTTGGAGTCAGTACTTACAGGCCTTTGAATGTATGGAACTCGAATAATATACCAATGAAATAATCGTAATTTGCTACTCGTTTATTAGCTTTATTTTGTTTTTATTAAGGTTTGTTTTTGTTAAGGATTACATTAGCACAAACTGAATTTACAAAAAGTGTTCGAATTGGCGATCTCCACATTCAATGCAAGTATTGCATGCTCGAACAAACTCTGGCGCACTCTCTCAAATATCCCAGGTAGGTATCTCACGTAATTCTTAACAAAACTTTAATAAAAACAAAATAAAGCTAGTAAAAGAGTAGCAAATTACGATTATTTTATTTCGGCATATTATTCGATTTCCATACATTCAAAGGTCTACTACTGACTCAGGATTACTTCGGAGAACATAGGTTCCTAATCAAAAGTTCTATTTTGATCCCTCTATACGCTCCTTAAGTTTGGCAGTAACCTTTTTAAATCACCCTGTATATATTTCGATATACGCATGTATTTACAAATTAAAGTACGGCCGTTTTCTCCTCCTACATTATAATTGACATATTTTGTATATTCGAAGAGAGAAAAACGGAAAAGAAATTTTGTGAGATGTTTAAAGAATGTTGCTTAAAAAGCAATGTAACATCAATATCGAAAAGTTAAATAATTTCTATTCGAATCGCAACTTTGTCTAAACGTTAGAGTGTTAGACGATCGACTTTAATTAAACTTTTTTTAACTTAATCGGTGATCGATTCAATGGATAGAACTATCTACAAGATTTCTAACTCTGTATATGATTTGTCGGTGCTAATCTAATTTTTTATCCATGTGTTAAACAATAAATCAATATCTACAGTCTCATAAATACAAATGTGCAATTATAATTATATTCTGATTTAAAAGCCGAAAATTATTTACGGCTATGAATATCTGCCGAAGTTACAATTTTCTGAATTATGAGTAATTTGTTCTTATTACTAATATCATGTATCATTGCTATCTGTCATATATTATCTAATTTTATTTTATTAAAAAACAGAGAAGATATCTTATCTTAAAGAAAATATCTTATCACAAACATTGCTGCCGCAATTGCGTCTTCCTGGAAATGCACAGCTTATAGGTAAATAAATACTTATCGCTAAGTTTGTATGTAACACTACGATATAATGTATTTTTATAATCCTCAAAATCCACGAATTGCAATTAACACCTTGATCAAATTACGATCAATTTTGTTGTAAATAGGCTGGGTTCTTTGGGATGTAGCGACAACGTCTTCTTAGATAAAAATGTATTTCTTAAAGAAAGATATAAAAGGTGTCATGTGCCGCTCGGTAGAGACTCGAAAGTGCGTACAGAGAACGCTAACGGATTTAATGGCGCGCGCAGATATACAACTTACAAGGGAACCTCGCGAACTGGAAAATTCTGATTTTAATGAAACTTTCCACACATGTAGGGGGAGTAAAAAGATGAATTTAGATATTTTTTGTAGCTGCCCAAAAACGGTTTTAAGGGGTGAAACCACTGCTCATATGTAGAGCGGTTTTTTGGTTTTCTCGATATATCTCGAAAAATATTTAAGATATCAAAAAATGTTTCTTATAAAAGTTTTACAGTAAAATCTCCTCTATTCGACAACATTAATAATATTTTTTTAAAATAATTTTTTAAACAAAATTTTGATTAAAAATTTAAAAAAAAATTTTTTTTGACTATTTTATTAATGTGGTTGAATAAAGATGTTTTTACCATAAAACTTTTATTTGAAACATTTTTTGATATCTTGAATACTTTCCGAAATATATCGAGAAAAACAAAAAGCCGCTCTACATATGAAGGGTGATTTCACCCTTTAGAACCATTTTTTGGCAGCAACAAAAAATTTCTAAATTCATCTTTTTACTCCCCTCCTTTTACATGTGTGCAAAGTTTTATAATAAAAACATTTATGTGTATTTAACCGCAACTAATAATTTTTTCAAAAATTTATTTTTGCATCTCTTATTTAAAAAAATATCTGTTGCGTATGTTATTTAATAAAATTGTAAAATGAAGATACTTTTATCCTGAATGTACTTATAATTCTTTAAACAATATCGTAACATTTTCAGGCCTGTGTTATTACTAGACTCTTGGAGCGGACATTGTCCTGCGAACTTACAAGAATTTATGCCATCTAAAGATAAAGATGTACGGATTTTAACAATACCAAAAAAAAACCACAGCAATGATTCAACCTCTTGATGTTTATAGGTTTAGAGTATGGAAGAACTTTGTGAGGACATTTAGTGATCGCGTTACATTGTTAAATTATGATATCAATTTACATTTAAGAAATAATATCATTAAATTACAATCCTTAACGCATATACAGCTGTCCTCTCCACGATTCCATAATCTTTTTAAATACGCTTGGTTCAAAAGTGGCTATATCAACGAACGGCCACCACAGTTTGAAAATCCAGTAGATTTTTGTTTCTCTGGAAAAGATATACAAGAAATACCACGCTGTTCCATATGTGGTGCACCTGCCATAATACGTTGTTCCTGGTGCAAAAAATATTTTTGTATGCATCATTTCTTTGAGGAATATCATGATTGTAAATACTATAAAATATAAGAATTGTTCGTAAGTAAAAGATATTGTTATCTAGATAATTATAATATTTATTACTAATATTTGTAATAAATATTCTTATACATTCTAGAGAACGCTGTCAACACGTATGGTCTTATGAGGAATATCATCAATAAGATCCAGACGTTCGGGCACGAAGACCGGGCATAATAAGAACCGCTGCGCGCTCGCCCCACCATCAAGTCCGGTCGCCGAGCGTCGCGCGTCGGAGCGAGCCTCGCGAGATCTACTATCGCGAGATCTAAAACAAAAATATTTTATAAAAGACACACACGCACGCACGCACACACAGATGAATAAATGATAAATTTAGAAATTTTTAGTTAGCGCTAAAATTGTTACGATATTGTTTAAAGAATTATAAGTACATTCAGGATAAAAGTATCTTCATTTTACAATTTTATTAAATAACATACGCAACAGATATTTTTTTAAATAAGAGATGCAAAAATAAATTTTTGAAAAAAATTATTAGTTGCGGTTAAATACACATAAATGTTTTTATTATAAAACTTTGCACACATGTAAAAGAGGGGGAGTAAAAAGATGAATTTAGAAATTTTTTGTTGCTGCCAAAAAATGGTTCTAAAGGGTGAAATCACCCTTCATATGTAGAGCGGCTTTTTGTTTTTCTCGATATATTTCGGAAAGTATTCAAGATATCAAAAAATGTTTCAAATAAAAGTTTTATGGTAAAAACATCTTTATTCAACCACATTAATAAAATTTCAAAAAAAAATTTTTTTTAATTTTTAATCAAAATTTTGTTTAAAAAATTATTTTTAAAAAATATTATTAATGTTGTCGAATAGAGGAGATTTTACTGTAAAACTTTTATAAGAAACATTTTTTGATATCTTAAATATTTTTCGAGATATATCGAGAAAAGCAAAAAACCGCTCTACATATGAGCAGTGGTTTCACCCCTTAAAACCGTTTTTGGGCAGCTACAAAAAATATCTAAATTCATCTTTTTACTCCCCCTACATGTGTGGAAAGTTTAATTAAAATCAGAATTTTCCAGTTCGCGAGGTTCCCTTGTTAGTAAAAATAAAAAAGTGTAATAGAGTAGCACTATAGGTGTGCACGCAACGCATGGTGAGAACCAAAAAACTTAAATACAAAATAGATGGCGTTAAGATTACAATCTAGTTACAACTTTAATCGACGATTAAGGAGGTTCGATGGATACTTGTGAGTCAAAAATGCGACTGAAATAAATGTCATTACAGCGATCCCAAATTATATGCAATATTAGTATAATGAATTGTGGATGCTACTTACGTGCTATATTCTTCGTCAATTATTAATGTATAGAATATTAATAAATATATTTCGGGGTATGAGAGCTCAACGACTCGGGAATCGCTTATTTGGCCAACATTATAGGTTAGAACTTGTCACTTTGTGACAATAAGCTTTCTGTACTCGAAAGTTAACTTAGAGCCTTAATTTTTTTATATGATTTACATAAACACTTTACGCAAATAATCGCAAAACTTGAGCAATATTGACCACATAGTTTTTTTGTAATATAATTCAGAAGTTGACCACTTTTAGCCTATATCCTTATGGAGAAAACCGCACCGAGGTAGATCATCAGTGGTTTAGTACACAATTAGTTAACTGTTAGGACTTTGAAAACTAGCATTTGATAGATGAAACATCAAGGATTGTGTAAAGACTTTAAAAATCGGACTTTACCACGTGGATTGAAAGCTTTATCGTCACAAAGTTCAGGTCCCAGCGTAGAATAAGCGATTCCCGAGTCGTTGAGCTCTCATACCCCGAAATATATTTATTAATATTCTATACATTAATAATTGACGAAGAATATAGCACGTAAGTATCATCCACAATTCATTACACTAATATTGCATATAATTCGGGATCGCTGTAATGACATTTATTTCAGTCGCATTTTTGACTCACAAGTATCCATCGAACCTCCTTAACTTATCAAATAACACATTTACAATTTTGTTAAAATAGAATTAACATACAGTGTCGGCCAAAATTATTAGGCACTCATTATGCTGTAATGAATCTAATACCAGGAAGACTTCTATTGTTTAAAATGGTATTTACTAAAGTGTTCGATTATTATAAACGCGTTTATGTGTTTATTTTTATTTATTTTTTAAAATAAATGTTATTTTGGAAAAACTTTTAATAGGGTATATCTTATAACTTTGCATTTCCAGGTAGACGCAATTATGATAGCAGATATTTGTGATAAGATATTTTCTCGTTTTTTAACAAAAACCAAGTAATTTTTCATTATCATTTTAAATCAAAAGCTGATAAAGTTAGATAATAAATGATAGCAATAATACATGATATTAGTAATGAGAACAAATTACTCTTAAATGCCAATTCAGAAAATTGTAACTTTGGCAGATATATATAGCCGTAAATAATTTTTATATCAGAGTATTATTATAATTGCATATTTGTATTCATATACAGATCGTTATTCCACTACCTGGATTAAATTTTTACAAATATTTCATAAATTCGTGTTTGAACAGATTTGTCTGATTATTTCGTAGATTGTAAATAATCTTTAATTTTTTAAACAGAATTTATAGTCAATTAATCACCCCAACACAGAATATAATACTTATATTTTAATATTTCGTTTAGATTTATTTTTAATTGCATTTTTTTCGGATCAATAACAATCCCGTAATACTCTTGTTAATTTTGTAATTATTATTAAAATTCAATGTTTATTCTTAGGAAATTCTTTAATTTAAAGAATACTTAGAAAATATTTTAAAAACGCCCTTTATCATACATCTATTTTTATTTACGTAATATTCATATATTGAAATTTTCTACATCCATATATAAGTTCACCTGCGTCTCTTATTAAAAAAGAAAAGCTCGGCAGTTTCAATACTTTCCAACGAAACGAATTCAAGCAGTTCGCTAAACACCTTGCTTTATTTCGAATTAAGAACTGAATTTTTTCGCAGAGGTTGTTTTGGAAGAGGGTGGAGAACAGAATAAATGTATTTATGTCGAGTCTTTATTCCAGTACAAATAATTCATTACAGTTCATCAGTCTTGCTTGTTCCTGAGGAACGGTTACAGTCTCGATTTTCGCCCGAGTGGTCTACGGAAGAAGAAAGTTTATATTCATCCCGAGCGGATAAGCCCGTCTCTTCTACTCGTACTCTGATCATCGATTTTGTTGCCGTCTAATGACTCATTAATATTTCTGCTTTTGCTACCACTATAGTACTGCTGTTAACGCTGTCGAAACATCGCGGTCTACGATCTCCTATTTTCGAAGAAAATAAAGAATATAAATATGAAAAAACAGGTACGGCTAAACTTTCATTATTGTCATATTACCATATTGTAATATTTGTTTTTAATTCAACAAACCCTGAATCGAAGAAAAGGTACTTGCTGTATTATACGGGACACTAAAAGTAACCGACGAAAGGAAAGGTTCGACTAATCGGATTGTTCAGATATATGCATCGTCGTCGTAAGCGCTATTGCTGCTGTTAGTACTGCTACTGCAACTGCGGCTGTTAGTATTACCGTTGCCTCTACTATCGGCACTGAAGTCGTCGATGTAAGAAATTTCCCGATCGGCAATGAATTATTCGATTTACGTTCTGATCAGGCTGCATCTGCAAACGACGAAAAACCGATTCCCGTTGTTCGAGTCGATGCTGCGCTTTCATATATAGCCCTCTCGGCCTTGGCCCGTTCGATCTCTTCTTCCAACTGTAAACTCTCCATCTGCAAGAAGAGTTCGTTCTCCTTGCACGGAATTCCGTTTCACAACCATTCGTCTTTCAAATGCCTTCGAGCTTTCTTCAACCTATCTCGCTCGGCCTTTGAAAAAGGAATTCCACGTAATTCTTTTAGGTGAAGAAAATGAAAACTTTTAGGATAGCGTCAGTAGTTAAAGTGCTAATGTCTAAGAAATATTTTTGAAGGTAATAAACTGTAATTATCCGCTTTAACAAGAAACTCAAATTTGAAGTCTTCTAATCAATTTTATTGGATGTTATGATATATTTCATGTTATAATATATATACTATACACGTAAGTATAATTAATAGTATAGTATTCCAGACTGCACGCATGTCTAAAAACGTACAGACGTTTATAAAATATTTTTTAGACACTTATGTCTAAAAGAGAATCACTAATTCTTTTTATAATATTTCCTTTTACAATGCAAAGATTACAGATTGATAAAAAAAATGAGTGAACAGTATAAAAAACACTTATAAAGACGTATATATGCAACTTCTATATAATCTCTTTTCTTCACTGTTATTTATTAAAAAAAAAGAGTAAACAAATCTCCCTTCTTCCTCTTTGCAGCATGTTTGTGTGTGTCAATTATTCGCAAGCTTCATAAAATTGTGGGCAACAACGAAACTTTTTAGACTAATTTACGTGTGAATAATTCGACAACGGTTTATTTGAAATATGTGGTAAAAGCAATGTCTTCTTCATGAATCGAATAACTGATCAGCAGTGGCGGATTTACCTTACACTAACTACGCTGAAGCGTAGGGTGACAGAGATTTGAGGGCGACGAGATTGTAATTTTCCTTTCCAAACTTGGTGAGCATGAGCCCTGTCCTAGACAGAGTTTAAATTCGTATAGAGCTTCACGCTTCGCTGGTTAATCTATGTAAAAAATACCAAAAAAACATATTTTTGATAAAATATGTTTCTTTGGAGATAACTTTTTTTTATTAGTTCCATTCTAATATATTATACAAATATTTAATAATAAAACAGTTCAAAAAATGAGTTGATAATTAAAATTGATCTACAGCCAAGTTTGAGGGGCGGCAAAATTTCAAATGCGTAGAGCGATGGAGTTTGATAAATCCACTACTGAATTGATGGTAACATAATTCTGCTGTATCTTCGTATATTTCTATTGTAAGTGGACAAATTGATTAATTTGTTGATTCTCCAAGGAAATTAGTGCACGCTGGACAATAATGCCTTGTGGACTTGACAAGAATCCATGAAGTAAGGACACGGTACACAACACCAGCATCTGTGAAAGGACATCAGATTTAATCATACTTTTTTCCGGTAAAATTCTCTTACTCTATATTTCGAAATCTTACCCGCCTAAACAGAGGAGTAATGCAAGCATATGTGTTTTCATGTTCGCTGCCGATTCTACACGCGTAATTATATCAGCATTGCAACGTGGACAGGTCATACGTTGACTTTCCTTGCCAAAGACTGTCGCCGTTACTAATCGTATGTACCTGTATCTGTGACCACATTAAATAATGATTAGGTATGCAAAAATATTGTTTGTATGCGTTATTGTATGTATGCATTTTATTATATTAATATTATTAAGGTAAATGTACCAATGTCTGGACAGTCAGTGGACACGTACCTATGTCTGGACAGCCTTTATCATATTTAGTCCTTAAATAAGTATAACGCAAATTAAAATCTAAGATAAAAATATTTTTCTTGTATTTTGAAACTTTAGTTATAGCATCCAAACGTTAATAGACTCATTTAAGGACTAAAATGATAAAGATGTCCAGACATAGGTACGGGTCCACTGACTGTTCAGGCATTGGTATATTTACCTTATTACTTAAATTTTTTTTCATAATTTTACACTTACGTGGTGGTAGCGGCATTGTCGGTGGTGGCTGCGGAATTAGGGTATGGTGGTGATGTGTAACTTGGTCCTTGCTCCACTTCTTCCATTACAATTGTCTACTCTTTTGTTATTACCTAATTGCAAAGAAATGTAAGATAAATTATAATTTAATTGATGTAACGTTCAATCGCATGTTTGCACTCTCTATCCGTCCTTCGTATGTAAAATCTAGTATTATCTACGCTTATATTACGTAAGTCGCAATTTTCACACGAACGCAATTACTACTATATGTGTTAATTTTACAACCTTACACAACCTTTTACAACCTTACAGAAAAGTACATACTACCTGCAACTAAATATTACTTGTTCTAATTGTAAGTATTTGATAAAGGAGGGGGTGCAAAAGTCGTCATGTTTCGCCCTCAATGTAAAACATGCTTTCCTACCTTATTTGTGGTTGAAAGAAGAAGAAAGTAATATTCTTTTCACTATTAGGAAACTGCGGGCAATATTTTAGAAGCGATAATGAATGTCTTTAAAACGTGTGTCAAAATAGCTGTGTTTGAGCGGTTTAATAAAAGATAAAAAGTTTGAAATTAAAAATTCATGAATGAGAGTTAAAGTGCATTTGTGTAAAGTAAATGTTGCATATGTAAGATAATGATTTATATAAAGCGGTATTATTGAATAACAAACACACTGCGAAGTACGGGCTCTCTTAGAAACCCTCTAATAATTAGACCCTTTAATTATTAGAGGGTCTCTAGGCTTTCTAGTACGTTTCGAAGATTTACACAAACCCTCGTTAAAAAACTACTATAGAATTAATTCATAAGTCAGACCTCATAAACGCACTTTAGAGGCAATAAGTTCTTATTCAAAGAAAGGTATTAAAAAATGTTAAGTTGTTGAAAATGTTTTTTTTAAGGTAAGTTTCGGACCTTATTATACTGCCATATTTTAATAAGGTTTTACCAAAAAAGTTTTTTTTTAAGTTGTCTATAAAATGATTATTATTTGAGAAAGAATTGTCGATTTATATGTCTTTTTTATTTAGAATAAAACAAAGTTTAATACCTACAGGGCCATTTCATTATAATTTATTATTTGACTATAATAATTTTTATTTTTAAATAAGATAGGTCTCATTTGTCTCCGTACCTTATCAGCATCTTAAGACATTACTTTTAAGATGGTTTTGAAATAAGATCTGCTTATAAATACCGGCTATAATCTTCACCGATTATACATATACATATGCGAGCGAACGGAAAGAGAGTCTTATCATCATTCGTAGAAAATGTAATCTAATACTTCCCCGGATAACTAATAATCATAAACTTCGTAATCTTTCTTCGAAATTAAGTTTTTAATTCGATATCAGTGGAACAAATAAAAAAATGAAAAATGATATTGATCGTTGCTGGTAAAGAAATATTTGCTTCACTATTTTCTAATTCTTTTTTGGAAAACCGATAATGTAAATTAAACACGTCTAAATATGTCATTATATTGAAACATTATTACGAAGGATATGAATGTTTTTATTACGAAAGAGTATGAATAATACATACAGAGTGCGAGGGTAAAAACGCTAGAACCATTACACTTATGCCGCGCATCAGTCTCGCACTGTTATAACAAGACAACGAAAGAAGAGTTTCTTATTGTAGGCAAGGCGACAAAAAATGGGTTTACTACGAAACACAACTTTATATCCGTGATGTGCAACACATTATGTAACATGTTCAGTTGCCTGTTTCCCATATGTATGCGGAAGTGAAAATGTGCAGCATACTCTGTGCGTACCCGTAAAAATAAAGTCTGTATAGCGGTTTCAATCGTTTTCCAGCGGTAGCGAACGTGTTAAATTCGAGACTTACAATGACTTCGCTCCAAAATCAAGGTCTTGGTCCGTCTTCTTTTCAAACACGAGCTATTCCTTCATGATTTTTGTCAAAAACTTTTCTTTTTGTTGTGAGGAATTGTAACTAACTTATCGCTTGCAAATTTGTGCAATTCTTCGATTTGGCGCCGATCTATTAATAAGCATA
>JASTWP010003583.1:0-21475 GCA_030770255.1 Temnothorax ravouxi
TTGGCACATTTCTTTTGGCGGATTATTCGGGCACCAATTAAATTTGCAACGAAATTTGAAAAATGTTGAAGGCGAAAGCAAAGTATACAATCGCTAATTTAACGATATAATAATTGTTGTATATTTTTTGCAATGCGCAATTCCCTAATATCATAAGAACTACACTAGCGTTATTAAATACAAATAAATAACTTGAAATTTTTATACTAACCACAGTATCTTGATAAAATCTGAAATCTCTCGAGAGTCTCCAAGGCCCATTGATAAAACCATTGATGCATCCAAAATTACAAGTATCCAGCATCTCATACAATACTCCAATTTTATCCATCAACTTTCGTCAAAGAACTTTACGTGCAGTTGTCACACAATATTCAATATTTCAGCAACCTTAAAACAAATATTTATCTTGAGTTAAAATGTTGAATTGAAAATGAAAAAGAATCTGTCAGTCTGTGTCATACACTACGTGC
Source organism: Temnothorax ravouxi (assembly GCA_030770255.1). NCBI lineage: Eukaryota > Metazoa > Arthropoda > Insecta > Hymenoptera > Formicidae > Temnothorax > Temnothorax ravouxi. The sequence goes on from JASTWP010003583.1 coordinate 474, forward strand.
ATCACGAATTTAAATATAAAACTATATTATGCAAAAGTAAGACAATATTGAAACTGTTTTAAAAGAGAGTAGTATAAAAATATGAAATGCTCAAAACATTATAATATAAAATAACCTTTAAGTTATGTCAATAAATTTCGGAATAATTCGTCTCAATCTTCGTCGCATTTTTCTATATAGTTTTTTCTATATAGTTTTTCTATATAGTTTTCAATTAAAACCATTCAAAGTAAAGCATTGGCACTATTGGCAGTAGCACTAATACTATATACCATGCAAAATGCATGGCTAAAGTACTATTGTACATTGCTATACGCATAAGTATACCAAGTAGCATAAGAAAGCGTATGGTTGGTAACATTTTAATTTTTTTGAGCTTAGATTTGCTACTTATCAGCCTTGTAAACGTCTAATAATTCGAATTGAGAGAAATTGATGAGTGATCCTGGGAAACTTTGACTTTGTTCTGTGGATACCAAATAATACAGGTTTATGAGATGTAATTGAAGATTGTTACATGAACGATATTTCAGGCTTAAGATATTATCTTGTTGTCATGCAACGAGCAAATAATTCGAAAATTGCTTATAATTTTGCGTAAAAATGAACTCATTTATTTTGTACATTACGTACCGAAATAGTTATATCTTAGATAATTGATACTGCGAATTCTATGTATTATCCAATACACCATAAATAATTTGAAATTGTTATATCAACCATTACGCGCTAAATTCTTTCGAGACCTTCTGAAGTCCATTTAAACAACGCATACAAAATTACAAGTATCCTGCACTTCACTTATATTGTTAGTACTCTGTCTTGATCAATCAACTTTCATCAGAGGTCTTTACGCACATTTGCACTCGCGACATAACATTTCATCATTTTTTCAACGTTTTACCAGCATTAAACAAATATTTATATCGAATTAAAATACATGAATTTGCAAATTTAGCAATGATTAAAAGTGAGAAGAAGATGTCAGTTTCTGTCACACATTACATATATCAAAAATTGTTAACTAGACGAAATTAAGATATAAATTATACTAAAAGCATAAATGTTTAAAATATTGTATAACAGTCAATTTTCATTACATCCATTTAATCACGTTTTCAATCACATAGTGGAACGAAAGGCCCATATCATTAACAGTACTTGTATATACAATATATATACATACAAAACTGCTCGTCTAAAACATAATTACACATCACGAACATAATTATAAGCAGTAGCACACAAAAGCCTACAATTGTCTACAGCATTTTGATGTCACTGTCTCCTATATCTTGAATTCACTACTGACTAAACATGCGAACGTCTAACAGAATTTAAATTGAGAAAGATCGTGAAGAGTCCCTTGAAATGACTTTGTTTCATGGACACAAAACAAAACAGATGTATAATAAAAATAACTAATGATTGGTATTCAAAACAATATTTCAAACTCAAAGTATTCTCTCTAGCAGGCAACGAACATTTGCAAATAATTTGAGAATCAACTACAATTTGGGGGATAAATAAGCTAATAAGTATTTATTTAACAAATTTGTGTATTGCGTGCAGAGAGATTGCATCCTGACAGTCAGTCTTGCGAACATTACCAAATATGTCGTAAATAAATTAAAATTTTTATACTAATCATTATGAGCTAAATTCTCTCGAGATTCCGAAGTCTATTAGATATAATAAAAGCGATGCATAAAAAATTACAAGTATCCGGCATTCCATGCAATACTCCATTTTGATCATCAATTTTCGTCAGAGGACTTCACGCATACTTGCACTCGCGACGTGATATTTAACGTTTTAGTAGCGTTAAATGGATTTATTTATTTCGAGTTAAAATACACAAATTTGTTTAATAATGATTTAAAAAAAAACGGAAATGTCAGTTTTTGTGCCACACTGTATATATCACGAATTTAAATTTAAAACTATACGAAATTAAAAACATTAAAACTGTATTTAAAAAAGTAGTATAAATACTGAATGCTTTAAATATTGAACGATATCTTGAAATTACGAATTTGAAACGATATAATGCATTGATCTTGATCATATTTCTTAAACTATGAGTCTTTGATTATTATTCCAGAATTGCAAGAATGCATAGAAGCACGTATATAATAACGTACATATATAATAACATACATATATCAACTCCACGTACGATAAACTCAAATATATATGCGGATAATAAACTGAAAAGTAGCACAATAACCGCAAATTCAATGCATATTAATATATGAAATGTAACTATATCTATTAAGTAAATTATAAGTTTATGTATTCTATTCATTTTAATATTACTGCGTTTCTTGTTTCTTGAATTACTTGGACTCGCTACCGATCCGCCTCGCAACAGAATTTCTACTGTGAGAATTCCAATGAAATCTTAGAAATAACCTTGTTCCATGAGCACAAAACATAAACAGATTTATTATGAAAATATAACTAACACAGCTGTTACACAAATAATGTGTTTTATATAACTTATGTTTCTAGCAAATATTATTTGTTAGAAACGTAAATTGTATATAGTAAAAAATTTTAAAGTTTAAGTGTATGCATAATTTGAAATGTAAGATATAAATTAATATTTTGCTTAATTTTGTATATTCGTGCCGAGATAAACGCATCACGATGGAAACATGTGAAAATATAAAAATTCTAGTTAAGTTTATTTTCTCGAAACTTTTCCAACACCTTGAGTTTGAACACCGCATATCAAGTCTTAAATTAAGTTCACACCCGCAAAACGAGGTGGTTAATCGGTTTGCGAAAGTTTCAATAAAAGCCCTAAAAACGGTTATTGATCCCTATTATTTGTGTTTTAGAGAGAATTTTCCGCTTACACACCGATCGTATTGGGACAGATAGCAAGAGGTGTCGATAAACTGTTTTGCTGAGTTAACGAAGATTAATTAATCGAGAGGGAAACGTTACACTTAAGCTTGGTTTGCGTCTTACAATCTTTATTTATGTTTAGATCAATTGAAAGAGCGAAAACGAATTAATTACGTTTACTAATGCAGTTTTGTTATAGAATAATCATTATATTTTTTCTATTTTATCTGGAGAGTATATTTAAAGACATATATAATTTTTAAATATACATATTTCTTTCGTAAGAAAGAAATGTTTTTGCCATTATTTCAACTTTGTAATATTTATTTGATATTAGCAAGTGTACGTTACCTTAGTTCTCGATCGTATTCGAATAATTAGTTAAAATAAAGAATAAATATAAAACAAGCGTCATTGTAATTGTATTGTTTGAGCACGAGGTAAATTTTTTTAAAATTAAGTCATCAATTACATAGTTTATTTCAATTTTTACCTATTCGGTATTCTTCATCGAATTAATCCAGAATCTTTTATTTCTCATTATTTGTAAATTATTAAATCCATGAGTTATAATAAATATTTAATTTAAAAAATTATGAATTTGTACCACGACTCGCAAACGTCTAATGGGATTCCACTTTGAAGAATTCGCGAAAAGATCTTGGAGATATGAGGATATTATGATAAATACAGATCAACACGAATGACTTTGCTCCGCAAATTTTCAAACTATGCTTGTTGTGGAAGTATAACTGACGATTGTTAACGAATATTTCAGGAAAATAAAGCAGACATATTTTATTATAAATTATTAAAAATTATTTAAAAACCTAATACACGTCGAAATATAATTAAAATAAAAAACATTTGTCTAACAAATTTGTTTATTTCGTACCAACATAGAGATGTGCTAATATAGAAATATGTTAAGCATAAAGATGTGACGCATTCCACTTTTCGAGCGTCACTCTTTTAGTCGGAGCTTTTAATATCGATAGAATATTTAATGTCTAAAGAAAATATTGATCGATATTCGATACGAACATTTTACGTTCAGTATTTTATTGAATGTTCATTAAACGTCAAACCAAAACGCATAATAATTCTCTCATTAGAGATATTTACAGTTCTAAGACGCTCACAGTTTTAATCATCTTTTATCATAATAAATTGAATATATATTATTACATAAACAGGTAACTTTCGTATACTCTTATCGCCCTTTCCGGAGAAATGAGATAAATGTTCCAAAAATGTCCAATTTGTCGTTGAATTTCTTTAGTGCTCAGGAGTTGAGTAATGCGACAAAATTTCAAAAAATTTTGAAAAATGCAAACTATCCAATATAATCATAAATTAAAAAATTTAAAGCTAAAAGTTAGTAAAAGTAAAAATAGGTAAAAGCTTTATCTTCTTCGCAATAAGAGCTAATGCGCGATTCACGGATACGAATATTATGAATACTACCCACATATATTATCAAATATTACATAAATAACTTTCTCACCATTATTTTCAACATTATACATTGAAGTTGCTCTGAAATAATTCGAAATCCGTTGATAACATCGGACGCGTCCAAAACTACGTTCAGAATCTCTTGTAGAAATATTCATCTTCGATCTACCGATCTTCGTCAAGTAAATTTACACACACTTTTACTTGGAATACATTTAACGGTTAATAGTGACATTAAACGAAAATTTATCTTGAGACAAAATGTTTCTTAGCGCGAATTAAAAATTACTACTAATTTGCACCGCACAGCACGTATCAGGAAATTTTCAATTTAAAATCAATTTAATTAAATTAATACTTGAGAGTGTATTAGAATTCATCTTTTGGATGAGAATTGCATTTTTAACTATCTATTACAAATTAAAAGAATATATAATGAACAAAGACAGTATAATACAAAGTATAATAGTAGTATAATACCAGTAAAAAAGAATAAACAAAGGAAAAGTAAACGAAAAAACAATAAGGATTAAAATAAAATTTGTATCCATTTTCGTTGCGTTAATGAAAGAAGAAATCCCTGTATACTCTCCAATTTAGATTTATATCTTCCAAATTTTGACATCAACCATGTTTCACTAGCGATTTTTCTCCAAAAGTACGGAATTACGAACATGCACGTTATAATACACAGTATCCGTAATATTTCTTCTACTTTAAAATAGTCATTGGAATAAATATATATAACTGCAAGTAACACTAGTACAAACGCAAATATACCCATTTTAATAATCTTAAAACACTTTAACCTGTTACCGATACGACTCGTGAACGTCGAATGAGATTCCACTTTAGAGAATTCGCGACAAGATCTTGTGGGGACAATGATAAATACACATCAGTAAACGACTTTTTTCTCCTCAAATTCAAAACATATTTGTTGTGGAAATATAACTGACGATTGTTATTCAAACGACTTTTCAGAAATATAAAGCGTTTATTTTATTGTAAATTATTAAATAGTTTAAAACCGAGTACATGTCGAAATATAATAAAGATAAGAAAACATTTACTCAGCAAATTTGTGTACTTTGTACCGAAATAGAGATGTGTGTCGGTATAGATATATGTTAAGCATATAAAAATATGACACATTCTAATACTTTTCAAGGGTAACTCTTTTAGTCGGAGCTTAACATCGATAGTAGAATATTTAATATCTAAAGAAAAGTATCGATCCTTCGATATAAACATTTTATATTTAGTATCTTAATAAATGTTTATTAAACGTAAAACAAAATATAATAATTCGCTTTTTACAGATACTTACAGTTCTTTGTAAGACACTTTTTACCAATTTTAATATTTCATCTTTTGCCATAATTAACTGAATATTATTACATAAATAAGCAACTTTCCTACTATACCTACTATACCTATTCTTATCGCCTTTTTTGGAGAAGTGAGAAAAATGTTCCAAAAATGTTTCATTTTTCTTTGAATTTCTTTACTGTTTCGGAGTCGATTTATGCAATAAAATTTGAAAAATTTTAAAAATGCCGATTATCAAATATAATCACGAATTTGAAAATTGAAAAGTAAAAGCAATTAAAGCTCTAGCTTTCTTATAATAGGGAGTTTTTGCAACACCATCTTTCAGATGCGGTAACCGTATCTGAATTGTTCAAATACAGAGTGAATGTATTGCAAAAATTCTTTATTAAAAGTCAATTCGCTATTCGCTGATATTACGAATATTCGCTGTTACACAAATACAACACATATATTATCAAATATACTGTAAATAACTTTCTCACCATTATTTTCACTATTACGTGTTAAAGTTTCTCTGTCGAAATAATTCGACATCCGTTGGTAACATCGAGGCGACGCGTCCAAAACTGCGTTCAAAATCTTACGTAAAATATTCATTTTTGATCCTTGATTTTCGTCAAGTAACTTTACACACACTTATACTTGGGACACATTTAATAGTTAATAATGACGTTAAACGAAAATCTATCCTGAATGTTCTTTAGCGATTAATGGCCAATTTGTATCGCACAGCACGTATCACGAAATGTTTAATTTAAAACTAATTTAATTAAATTAGTATTTCAGAGTGTACTGCAACTCTTTTGGATAAGAATTGCATCTCCAACAATTATAAGATACATAAACATCCAAAAAAGACCAAGCAAAAAAGAGTAAGCGAAAGAACAATAAGATACGACAAAAATAATGTGTCAATCTTTTTTGCTGCAGCCAAAAAAGGAATCTCGCAACATCCTCCAAATTTATAACTTCCAGTGGGTGCAAGAGTGTAAACAGAAGTGTCACATTAAAGAGTGTCTCAAATTTATCTTTTTCAAGCTTATCAGAAAAGATATATGAAATTACATTTGATATTAATGTAAGCACTAATACTTTCATTTTAATATATATCTTAAACCACTTTAAACAGAACCTGTTATTGATACGACTCGCAAACGTCTAATGGGATTTTACTTTAGGGAATTCGCGAAAGAGTCTTGGGGACATTACAATAGATACAAATCATGCAGTAAACGACTTATTTCTCCGCAAATTCAAAACATACTTGTTGTGGAAATATAACTGACGAATGATACGATATTTCAGGAAATATAAAGTCTTTTATTTTATTATAGATAGATTATTAAATTGTTTATAAGCCGTATACGAGTATACATTGAAATATAATGAAGATAAAAATATTCACTTAAATTTATTTTGTGCCGAAACAAACATGTATCGATATAGAAATATGCTAAGCATAAAAATGTGACGCATTCTACTTTTTGAGCGTAACTCTTTTAGTCGAAGCTCTTAAGATCGATAGTAGAATATTTAACATCTAAAGAAAAGTATCGATACTTTGATATGAACATTTTACGTTTTCAGTCCCTTAATGAATGTTCATTAAACGTGAAAACAAAATAATTTTCTTATTACAGTTCTAAAACACTCTTTATCAATTTTAATCATCTTTTGTCATAATTAGTTGAATATTATTACGTGATTACTACTTTTGTATATTCTTTTCGTTTTTTTTTTTTTTTTTTTTCGGAGAAATGAGAAGAATATTTCAAACGTCCAATTTTTCGTGTGCGAAAAACATAAGTTTCTCAAGCGGTTTCTAGAAAGATGGAAATGAGCGGCGTGATACCTATTTAGATACAATCTGAACACAGATACCAGCCTAATCTAATACGGTAGATAGGTTAATGGCTGATTACACCGGCACGATTAATGCAAGGTCGAGTAAAGGGTTAAAGGCGCTAGACCGAGCAATCAACAGTTACCCTTTATATGCACACACACACACACACATACAATTGTCTCTCTCCGTCGTATATGATAATATCTATATAATTATGACCCAAAAGTATTAGCGATATAGATGCTTTGCTATACATATTTTTGTGAGAAGCAAAGGGAAGTCTCAAATCTTTATTATCTGTTGGATATTTTTTGATCTATTAATGTATATAGTATAAACCTTCTCAACCATATTTTTTATACCAAATAAAAAGGCATATTTTTTATTATTTTTATTCGCAAATTTACTATTCTTAAAGGAGCTACATTTTAAAGAACCGATAAATATAATTTATAGACGAATTGTTTAAAATTGTATCTTTTACACTATGTCTTGAATGACTTATATAACCAATTAATTTGTTCTGGCAAAAAATTGAGTAACTGTGGGTGCCATGTCTTGAACATCGAACGATAGCTTTAAATATTAATTTTCAAATTAGTATCAATTGAGAGATATGACATAAAATATCTTAAGTAGTCTGTGATTTTAGCAGCTCTCCTTTACACGATAAGTTATTTAATCGAAATTTAATGATCTAATAATTGTATTATTCTTTTCTTCTTACAACGCACATTTTATTAACTCCGTAAATATTACACATCAAATGCACCATAAATAACTTGAAATTTATATACTAACTGTTACGCTCTGATAAGTTTCTTGATGCTTTCCGAAATCCATTGATAGTAACGATGCATCCAAAACTGCATATATCCAGCATCTCCCACAACATTCAGTTGTGGTCCATCAACTTTCGTCCAAGTATATCGCATACCCTTGCACGCACGACGCGATGTGTCATGTTTCATTTATCTCGAGTAGAAACACACGAATTTGTTTAGCAATTACGAACGAAATGGAAATGACTGCATCGATCTTTATTGCATTTTTCTAACTAGTTTTTAATTATTTTGATCAAGTTGCTCAATATACATGTGAAATAAATAAAAAACCAATAAACGAAAATTACATATGTATAGCATCGTTATCAAAAACAGTATCGCTACATTCAAGGAAATATACACGAATAAAGTATTATATGATGACTTAAGTAAGTCGACAAAAGCTATTGCTAAAGGTTCATTAAGTAGTAACACAATTATAAATATAACGCACATGCTAAGAAATTCTATAGTTTCACACATTTTAATATTATTTCCTGTATCTTGAATTTACCCGAACTTGTCGTGCTACTGATACGACTTGCAAACGTCTAAAAGCATCGAGACATTGAGAGAGTTCGCGAAGAGGAATGTTATGAAGAGGAAGGTTATAAAGACCCGAGCACATAGAAAAACATCAGCAGTAAGACTTAAGCAGTAAGCAAATCAGCCAATCACAGTCAAGAACTTAAGATATAACGTATAAGCGGTAGCAAATCAAAACTGTTGATTTCCTTACGTCTTACTGCTTAAGTTTTTTTATGTGCCCGGGCCTTTATACAAATCAACACGAATATAATTGTCCTTCATGAATTTGTCGTAGAAATATAACTAACGTTTGTTACACGAGCAATGTTTGCGATTAAAAATATAAAGCAGATATTTTATTGTGACTAGATTAAAAATCGAGTGTACATTGGATTATAATTAAGATAAAGATATTTGTTTAATGAATTTGCTTATCTCGTGGCGGGATATAAAAATGTATCAACATAGAAGTATACTAACAGCATAAATTATAGGCATCGTTACAAGTAATCCTATATTTAGGTCCCACATTTTAATACTAATGTTTCATGTACCTTAATTTACTCGAACTAGCTAACATGACTCTAATGACTAACGAGAGATTCCAATTGTGAGAGTTCGCGAAGGGGCATTGGAAATGTTATGATAAACACGACAAGTTGACACGAACGACTTAGCTTCGCTCTGTCGAAAATTTGTGATGGAAATATAACTGACAGTTGTTACCACGAAGCTAGAAATATAAAACCGGTATTTTAATTTATGAAATAGCTTAAAAGTCGATGATACATCGAGATATGATTGAGATAAAAAAGATTCGCTCGATAAATTTGTTTATTTCGTGCCGAAATAGAAACATATCGACGCAGAAACGTACCAAGATCGATATTTTATCGAGGAAATAATTAACAAATCATTCCGTACAACTTTTGTACGGAAAATATAATCGGACAGAAAATAATCTTTCCGCCCGCGCCGGCTTTAAAACCATCCCGCGGACCATCCACTGGATTGGTACCTCGCCGACGGTTATCTGAATGCTGAAGCGACTTATTAATAATTACGCGTTGACCTACTGCCGCTTTTGGAGTCTACGCTGTTTTAGCACGTTGCTTAAGCATTACATTCAACGAATGAGGTGAAACGTTGTGTTACAATTCGTCGAATATGGATAAAAAATGTAAATTCTCCTTTTCATAATAGAATTTATAATTAGTTTCAATTAATTTTAAAGACAGTTTACTAGACAGCTCCAGATTGCTTAAAAAATTTACTTGTACATCTCCCTATTTTATTTTCGAACTGAAATCAGGATAGTGGTATTCAAATAGAAGGTGTATCGAAAAAAATAATCATCAATCACAAAATATATCAATATTTTCTACATGAATGTAAAATCTTCTTTTTGACGGATTAAAATTTAATCGTATAAGAGTTATTGAGCACTGCAGAAATTCTGGCAAGTAAAATTTCTATAATTTTTATTTTACAAGTGAAGTTTAATTTGAAATAAGAGAATACATACGTGATGTAAAACGTATGTATTCTATTAAATTTACGACCTGATAAATCAGATAAATTAATCTTTTGAATAAGGACGTTGACGAGTCGGGAATCTTTATTAAGGATGGAGAAGAATTGTTAAACTTTTATCAAAAAAATCTATTTCAGTAAAGTGGAGAAAATCTCTTTAAATGTTGCTTTAATTAGTATACAAATTCGAGTTGTAAAATCTGTTTTGTGTGACGACATTACGAAGGTATTCAATCATTGAAAATTCTTTTGAAATATTTCTTGGCGGATTAGCGCAACGAAAATGATTATAACAATAACAAGATTATGCAACAGAGCGAAATGTTTATAATTTGTAATCTGTAACAATATCTGTATGTATACATGATATCACGTATGGCTATCTGAGAATCAGGATATCGCGGTAATCTATTTTAAATTTCCTTCCATCCCCGACCCGCATTCAGGATTCGGAAATTTATCGGCAATAAGACAATAAGAGCTCGTTTATTCTTGTGTTTCAGACGTTCTGCGTGGTATCCAAGAGGTTCCGCAAGAACTATATTCATAGATTTACGGCGACCAACAGTTGGTTCATATTCTCCCCGTGGAATCCTATTCGGCGGTGCTGTATCTTCCTAAGTACGAATCAGTACTTTGATTACGTGGTCATGGCTACTATCCTTCTTAACTGCGTCTTCCTGGCCATGACCGAAACCGTCGAGGAAGCCGAGTAAGTATAGACTGGTGCCGCATGCTTATGCAGTAGCAACGACTAGTCGATCGTCAATAATTGAAACTGTCCTTACTTGTGTTGCCGTTATAAAATAAAATAATTGTACTTCTCTAAAAATAACGGTCGCAGTGCTATTTATAGTCATTATAAAATATTTAAACCCAGAATTAAAAAATTCAGTAACGCATTAACCAATTTTGAATCGATTGTTAGCAAAAATTTATTTAGAATACATTTTTCGTTTTATATCTTAATTTTTAATATTAAATATTTCGGTTACTAATAATTATTATCAATATATATCATAATATCATCATTAACATATTTAATAAATAAAATTATAAAATATTAATGTATCGCATAATTTATCCAAAACTATATATTATTAAAAATTTAAATACGGTAAAGAAAGTTGTAAAGAAAAAATGTTTTATTTCCATCAGGTGCTTGTAAAATCAATTGAAGATTAAAACCTTTAATATTTCGCGATTTTGTTAAGGACAATTCGTCTTTATATTGAGCATAAAATCTGTTTAATTCTTTTATATTTTAAAATATAAGGTAACTCCGCATTCGAATTAATTATTAATTTGCTAATTAATCATGTCTACAAGTAATATCTGCGAAATAATAAGAGTCTGATATTGTCATTTCGCGGGAAAGGCATTCTTTATTAATACTGCAGTCGTATTATTGTTTTCTTTGTTCTCTTGTTTCTTTATTCACTTATATAAATGTGCGAAGATATGATAAATGTGCATTAGAACGTTCTAAAGACAATTCAGAAACAAAGGCAAGTAATTACCAGCGGTCGCGTTACGTAAAATATTTTCTCAGAAAGCACACGAACGTAAATATGCATGTTCTTACGATTTTGACAGCCACTGGTAGCTTCGTTCTCGAGATTTTAAAAAATCTGGAAAGCTATAAAATTGTTTGCTTAATCAAAAATCTAATTCCGAGCCCTCCGCTTTCGGTGCAAAGACACGATTATATATTTTTTTATTTGCATTTTTTTCATCGCATTTTGGAAACCGCTCGCTTTCAGAGTCAATCAAAGTTGGCCGACTTCTCAATTCGAATATTGTTCCGGCATCGAACTTATTGTCCCGCAATCCGCACGAAACGTTCGTCGGAAGCATCGCCACAATTCGCTCTTTTCGCAAATCATCACGAACGCTCTCGCAACGAAACGCTTGGTTCAAACGAACACGTGATCGTGACCAGTAAACACGGTGTTTATGTTTCATCGAAAGACAAAAGAGGGCACCGGTGCTTCGCCTTGTTTTGGACCACGTTAACGGTCGAAGATGTATTCGTTCGCTTCGATCGACTAACGGTCGGCCGATTTGTCCTCCAGCTTTCGAGACGGTCGTGCTCAAATTTACCTCTGTACTTTGTAACGGAAATCGAGTTGAACTGACGACGGATATTAAACGTTTTTGATAATTAAATGGAGTGAATTTGTACGAGTGCCAATCCCGCCTGACCGTCGAGTCCTTATCCAAAGGCTGTACTAACCGCTTGCCGACTTTTTTGGAGCCGGAAAAAATATGTTTCGGCTATAGTACTCGCGAATTTTATCGAATATTGGTTATTATTTGTACACTTTTTCTACTTAATATTTTTTATCACAGTTATATAATAACGATTGGAAGAGCAAATTTCTGATTCGATTGCAGGTCACTAATTAACTCGAGCACGCATCTCTTATCTTTTGTTTTCGAATTTTATGATCGATCTGTTTACTACAAGACAATCACTAATAATTTCGCCCATTTTATTCTGTTTTTAATGCTATTATTTTTGTTCAATTCCAGAGAGAGTACAAAATATAGTACTGCGAGGCTCTCGTTATCACGCGAAGCAGAAAAAATTAAAAATAATCTGGAATAAATCACCATTAAAGTGATCTAATAAGCTATTCTTCCGAAATGGTGCATAATTATTAAAAGAAATTATACTAGAGTTGTGAATATTACAGCCGAGATCAAATCTTTCCGACGCGCTGATTTCTTTGAGCAGACGTCAGATCGTAAAGTAAATCCATAAAAACTTTTTAATATCCGCATTATAAACGTTTAGTGGAGTTAATATCTTCAGACATTGTTTTATCGCAGTCTCTGAACTAAGACTGATTTAATGGAGTCGATACCTTTCTTTTTTCTCTTTTCTCATATACCAATATTTTCTTTATAATTCTCTAAATATTTTTACAATTTCTTTAAATATTTGAGATATTTCCTGAAATATCTCTTTTATTCCTTTAATATAACAAGTATCTTTTATTGAGATTTACTTTTATTAAGTGATTCCGTTACAAAAAGCACAATTCGTTTGCCTTGCCCCACTATCTTGAAATTCATTTTGAAATTTATCTATCATTTAGCACATTGTGCACGCTCTCTTAGACTAGACTTGCGTTAGGCTTTAATTAGGCTTTTGTCAGTTAATCGAAATCCGTGCGGCATTCTGGGAGTTAAAGACAGGCCTGACGCGTTCTCTTTAAACATGCACAACTGGCGTTCATTTCATATGTGTTCGCTTAGCATGTAATCCTCTTAAGCTAAGTATCCTCCAGCGAGTAACTCGCGACAGTTCTCGCCGACTGCGGATAAGCAATTCGTTTAACGTGCTTCGGCCGAATATGTCTCGCGGTAATTTTCCGCAACTGCGGTCTGAGCGAAGGCGTGCCAGATTAACGAGGCTTTCAGGATGGTGAATAAGCGATCTCTTCAGAGTTCTTTTCGGGAAGTTAATTGGACTTAACTCGCTCAATATAATGAGGAACTTATAGACGTTTCAAGCGCACACAAGTTTAGCATTTATTGGAAAATATTAATTTTTTATTAATAACTCTCAAGGGAAGCTGAAGGGGAGCTCTGCTTAAAATCGTCGCTTTATTTAAGTTATCTCTTATATACAAGCTATCTTTGTAGAAGTAAAATAAATATAACTGATGTGTCCTAAGCATAATTAATTAATATTGTGATGCTAAGGTATACTCGACACCACGACAGGGCATCGATATTTCGATGCTTTTCATGCTATTTTCTATAATTTGAACGCAATTTCGAAATTTCGATTATTCCACGCTCGTGTGGAATCGCGCAAAATGTTCATTAGGAACGTTCGCGTCGCTATATGCGATCGAGGAGAGCACCTCATCACGCCGCACAAAAGCGGAAACAAAGGCGGACGCGCCGCTGGTTATTCCGTACCCTCGGCGCGGAATGTGGGTCCGGGGGATGCAGCGAATGTGGTGCAGCGCCAATGCATCTCCGCGCGGAGAATGCCGCAGGGCGCGACGTCCGAGACGCGGATGGAAGCTTTAAAGATCCGTTCTCTCGCCGGTGTCGTCGAATTGGGTCGAAATTCAGTGCCGCTGTGCACGGCACCAGCGAGAGTCGAAGCCGAGGGAAAAGGTTCGTGAGGAAAATTCGCGACGTCGTCGATTTCGTCGGAAATAATATACCTATAGACAAAATTTTCGTAAATTACAAATAAGTGGCTCTAATGCTTCCAGAAATGCGACCAGAATTTCTATCGCCCTTGGCTGTTCCGTAACGATTTACGTAATGTTTCAACGTGTATGTAACAGCGTAAGGCGATATAAAGATTTTTCATGAGACGGACTGTACCATAAGTATGATGTATTTGTATTGTTGAGAAAGTTAAATTGATTGCTAGCAAGTCTGTGCTTGTAATAGCTGCTTGAGATGATTGATTCGGTACAGGTGTTTATAGAACAAGATGATTTATACGAATGTAAGTCTATGATCTGCATCTAATCTCAATTTGGAATGTATAAAGTTTAGTTTACGTACTTATAAAATTATGCACAAAAATATTATTACGGGTGTTATTGATTAATACAGAATAAAAAAAGTATATATCTATTAATTGTAATTAATATGTACTTTATTTATTCTGTATTAATTAATCTCTCTTCATAAATCTCTATTTATAAGAACCTAGAATATATTTAAATTTAATGTAAAGAAAAAGAAGTTGTTAGATTTGTTAGTTGTATTTTTTATACGATGATTGTAATAGAAAATCAAACTTTTCACTTCTAAATATTATCTAAGTAGTTAAGTTTCATTATGTTTCATAATATAATAGTTTTCATATGCAAAACAAAGTTTGAGACAATCTAAATAAGATGTCCTTACATTTCTTAAAAATCATAAAACTGTAAGGGAAAGATGACTTTACAGTTCCAACTTCGTTATGGAATAAATTTGTCGAAGCTGGTTACAGGAAACTGCGGTAGTTCGGACATGTTCTATATAACATTTTGACTTCCCCGTAAACATGTCCCGATAACGAACGGCAGCGGATAGTTGATCTGATGTCCGATGTTTCTCCGATGTTACAGATATATCTTCCTACTTATATACACGGCGGAAATGGTGATAAAATCCATCGCGAAAGGGATTTATACTGAACAAGTACACTTATCTACGGAATCCCTGGAATTGGTTGGACTTCGTGGTGATTACCAGCGGATACGCCACTATCGGAATGGAAGTCGGGAATCTGGCCGGTCTCAGGACGTTTAGGGTGTTGAGAGCACTTAAGACTGTATCTATTATGCCAGGTAATATAGCGAATCTGTGGCACGTATTTCTCGCCGCGTTTGATTCGACCGAGAACGGGAGTGCTGAACAGAGTTCCTCTATTAAAAAGTTGCAACGACGATCTCTAGTTCAATCTTTTGAAAACTTAATGAGAAGAAAACATCGAAACGGTTAAATTGAGAAATTTAGCTTTAGTACACAATTTTTGCGAAGGCGATTACTTTACGCAATTAAACATAATACAGCGATTATATATTTCTTTTCTCTTTGATTGTGAGTTAAAATATTTACGAATATCGCGAATGAAACAACTGAACGCGAAGTGTATATCGATGTGTATTGATTACAGTTGACAAAATATTAAGCATCGGTTTACGCTGCAGCGATTAAATGCGCGCAATCAATAACAGTAGACACGTATTAATTAGCTGCGGATAAACTGACCGCTTCTTGTATTAATTTTTGAAAATTAAATATTAATTCTGGCTTTAAATCAAGCCCGCATTTATATACCTTTCGCTGAAATGAGCATAAACAGTTGCTCCGAATAGCGAAAAATCGCTTGCTTTTGCGTGCCAGCGTAATGCAGCGTGATTTATCGCGTTAATCCATTCGCATGACAGAAACCGAATGACGTATCGCGGCAGAATTCGTAATACAGTTGCGGGCTTGCGTTTATCATTCAGATATTTATACGTATATCTTTTTTGACACCCATTATTATTATTATTATTATCTTTACAATATCGTGCATTAATGGCTTGATCGAAATTACAATATTCCACATCAGAATTCAACGCAATGTTCCGCATACATAACTAAACGTTCGCGGCACGTACGTCTATTTTTTGCGGTCGCGTATGATTGCGTATTAATATATGCATGAGAACGTTTAGCGGGACTGTCGGTTCCGTTCGTGAATCGCTCGCATTTATCGCGTAATCGTTTTTCCTGCAACCTCTCGCAATATCCAGCACCGAAGATCCACTTGGTGGGACTGTACGTTTGTAAATTTGCGACAGTGTGTTAAAGGGTACCTATTGCCGAGCTTTCGCGTTACGTGGCTACATCGCGCTCGAATCAAGAGAGAGATTTGCGATCCTTGATCGGTTAAGTATGTGTCACGGCCAAGTATGTTCGCAATGGGCAACGATGGATTTGACATTTGCGATATGGAATCGTCGATAGGCAGTTTACGGTGATGCGTACAAAACGAGAGCAAAGTGCGATCCGATTTTTATCTTTGATTTACCGACTCGAGGAATTTATGGGTACGATCATGAAGAAAGGTTTATTTATCTATCCGCATTTTCCCGAGAGAACAATATTCTTAGAATTGAAAATTACCCGAAAAATGTTTGGTGTCTGGGATCGCTGAAAATCTCTCGAATGATAATGCCACATTATCATAAACGTGCGAAGGTAGTTTGCATATTTACGACAATGTTGCATTATTATCTGCACTTTTGTGTCGCTTTTCAAGTCAAGATATACCAAGTACCTTATAAACTTAAGTTAAACTTCAGGTTTACTTTAACTTATTATAATTTCTTGAATATGCGTCGAACATTTTTCTACAATTCCATTTAATAATTAAACTTTTTGTTTATTTTTTTTCTTAATTCTTCCAGCTTGTTATCGAGATCGTCGTACGATTTACAAAAATCGTGCGTTTAGATACCGGCCGTTCTATATTTATTCACGGGAAATAAAAGTGGATGGATGAAAATTATCTGGCAAGACGCGCACGGCGAAACGATAATATAGTGGCACAACACGCCGAGCGGCTTTAGACCGAGTACGTCGAAACTTCAGCGCGAAATAACAAAGCGAGAGGACGGAAGGCAAGGAAACGGATGGCTAAGGCAATTCTCGGTCTCCAAATTACAGAGATCAAAAGGTATAATGGGAGATCATAAAGCGGCAGTCCGTCTCTGGCTACTCGAACGAAAAACACAAAGCGTCTGCGGCCCCAGGAAAGCGGAAGCGGATTTAAGTCTCCACGGTGAAGAGATGACGGGTTGACCTGGTGTACAGAGAACGGCGAACTTTGACCGAAGTTCGCAGGAAACTCGATTGCGGTGAATGTCGTCTCTTGGTGATCCCGCATGGACCGCCACGGAGATTATTCCTGATATTATCGAAACCGTTCCGTTTCGCATCTATCGTATACGTCCGATGAAAGGGACCGTGATTTATCTTGACGGTCCGTCTGATATCGATTTCAAATGCCGCGTGTGCAAATCGAAAAAGTACGCGAATGTACACGGCTATTCATACCGAACATGATTTATTGATTCGAACTGGAAAAAAGCCTTTTGCCCAGTGCGTTCTAATATCGGAGTAAAAACCTTGGTAAAAACAAACTAGATGAGAAACTTTTAATATTCGCGAACATGCATGATTAACGCTGCAAATTAAGGATCTTCGATCCCCCTAAGATTCTCTTTTGGTAATCTCGAAAAATCAGTCTAAGTTATACGGATCGAGCGCATATGACCCTGATAAAGATAAGAGATCGAAGTGCATTTCTAGCACGGCGTTTTTGAGAACAATCGAAGGCCGCGGGATAGCTTACTCGTGCTTCGCGAGATTCTTAAAGATCGATGAAATGAATGCCCCGCTAACGATACGCTAGAAGTGAATGACGCATCTTCGGCAGTAGGTCAATAGGATGTCTCTCAAGTAAAGCTGCTCAGAAAAATCGGCTACGACTTTGCGAGACTAACGACGGACGTTAATAATCTAAGACACGCACGAAGATTAAACTGTTTAATAAATTAGAAAATGTGAGAATATTACTTGCCGCGCGCGAAAACTTTTAACTATTAATATTAAGTAACTTAGGCCACTTAGGTCGGGTTCGACCAAACTTCGATCAACTCCATCGGCGATTCAGTTCAACCGGCAGAATTGCTTAAAGCAAAATTTCTAACTACATAATGCGTTGTTCTTAATCTAATTTTTTTGCCATGTAATAAACAACAAGAAATTTATAATTTTATCCATGTTAACAAAAGTATTTGATAAGCTAATTGCTGATTAAGTTAATCAGAATTTGGTCGAAGTCATCCTTAGCTGTTAAGAATAATCTACACACAAGCATGTACATTTATGATATTAAAGAAAATTACGTGAATTGTGATGTATGTGTTGCAGGTCTAAAAACTATCATCAACGCGCTGTTACACAGCTTCAAGCAACTTGCCGAAGTAATGACGCTGACAATTTTCTGTCTGATGGTTTTTGCACTGTTTGCCTTGCAAGTTTATATGGGCGAACTTAGGAATAAGTGTGTGAAGCATCAAGAGCCGAATGCCACACAAATCGACTGGAGGGAGTAAGTTATTTTCATTATTACGCTATTTTAATTAATTCCGAATTTTTATCCGAAATTGAGAAATGTTCTCATTCGTTTAAATATACTCCGCATTATTTTTAAATATATTCGAATTATATTAAGCAAATTTTAAACATTAGGCAATATTGATTCTATATAAAATGTTCTATAAAGTTTTCATTTTCATGAATTAAGTATACAATTCTAATAACTGATAGATTGACATTTAGTTATTTCACAAATATTGGATTTCATATTAGCACTGTCAGTTTTTTGTTCATACTTCGAGGAATTTTATCGTGAAACCGAAATAGTGTTGCAGATAATTTAAACTCGAAAAATAATTACTTTTGGATATTTCTATACATTTCTCTAAATCACAGAGAATTGTATATAGGAAGAACTGCGAAGTATTATATTAAACCGGTAGTTGAAAATATTGATTCCGCAAAATTTGCTAGAGAGATATATTACATAACGTAGCTGAAACTGTTTGATATTCCAATGCAGAGACTCTCGTGTTATTTCTGCGTATTTTCAAATACAAACGTGCTTCTTAATTAAAATATTATCCTATACACAAAAATTGTATCGACTTTAACGAAAAAGTAGTATACATTTATTACGATCTTTCTCATCGCAAAATTGTTAACGAAGGGAATGCAATGAATCCCTAAATTTTCATAAATCACGATTTGGTGATGTCCAATACGAAACTAATTGATAAATGATACATTAAGAGACTTATTCGTATCGTAAAACAGATCGTGAAGGAGGAAATGTTCGCTTAAACACGAAGACAACAAAGGGATCATTACGAGTAATCAAGATGAACGTCCTGTGCATCGTCGTAGATATGTAAATCGTGCAGGATTGTTTAAAGCAGCGCTTAATCGTCGCTGTAGTCCGACCATAATCAACGACACGCTTTCCGCAAGCGTAGTGGTAAATCCAAACAGTCTGGTGCCTAAGACCAATGGAATTAACGAGGAGTCGCTAGTAAACCCCTGTAGCAAATGCATGCTCAATCTCTTAACGAATACACAGAGAGTGTTTTGCCTCTGAGCAATTATTGTTGGTAACCGAAATAAGATATATTCTTGCGAAAACACCCTGCGCTCGGGCACACTCTGCGCGGCTGACTATTCGTCGACCATAACTACTTGCGCCGCGAGAAATCATTTCCCCTGGTGCCCTGGTGCTATCCTAAGTAGCTATCATTCAATTTCTTTTATATAAATTGATAAAACAACATGAAATTATATTATAACGTGTGAATAAAATATCGTGCAAATCCGTGACATGTCAAAGCTGTCTTGAGTATTTTGTATTATTACATTTCGAAAAGTAGTCGAAAGAAAGAGCAAGTTTTGATTAGGCCAGATAGATCAGAACGATAAATACGAAAACAAAGCACATGTCGGGAATATGTTCGTGTCGTAATCCGTCACTCGCGGCCGGTGTGCATGGTGCACCGCGTTCCCAACGAGCATTATTCGTTTCCGCATCCTCGGCGCGAGCGCGGCGCGCGTTTACGAGCATCGTTATCAGGTTTCCGGTCGCGATGCCAAACGGGCCGCTCGCCGCGTGCTTAGGAAGCTATCCGTCGGCGGATCTCATTGTCCGCGCTTCCCGAGCCCCGACAGCATCGATCCGCGTTCGGTGCACGTCCCGTCGGATCGTGACGCGTGACGTGACGCTCTTCGGGGAGACGCACGGATGCGCCGTTACGCGATGCACCGCATTAAAACTAAGAGGCACTCTCGAAAAGCACCGCTCTTTTTCTACGAGAGTCAAGTACACGGGGGTGATTTATGCGAGGATCTGCGCGCGGCTCGAGGTCGGAAAAAAGTGCGGATGTTTGCAAAAAACGGGAACGTTTGCATTATTTATGAACTCGATTCCATAAGAAGAGAACCCTACGACTCGCATGCGATAAGAATTATTGTAAATTATATATTATAAATTATTATGATGTTATATA
>JASTWP010003584.1:0-21473 GCA_030770255.1 Temnothorax ravouxi
AATATAGAAACCTTATATTATAACTGCACACACGCGCGCACACGTACACGCATGCATACGCATTCACAATATATAAAATAATAACATAAAAATATTTGGAAATTAAAAATTATGGATTGTAATAATCATATAAACGCACGTACCACGGGGCATATTTTCCTTGGAAATTTCCTGCATCTGTCGTTCAGTATCATCTTTCTTTGTTTTTTTATTTTTTAAAGTCACTTCTTGTATCTCATCATTCTTTCTAGTCTTTATAAGATTTGTAGATTTTGAAGCGGGTTTAATATGACTTTCTAATTGACCTGCTTTAGAACAAGTAGGCTGTTGTGTAGCATTTTCATATAAGACGTTTTCGCAGTCATTCTTTGGTATAGTTTTCTTAGTGTTTATAGCTTTGGACGAATGCAATTTAGGAAATGGCGCAAGTACAGTTTCATCAGTTTCTGAATCTGAATCAGTTTCACTATCGTATTTTTTTGCAGCTCTTATTTTTCTGTCCTTTTTTAATTTTTCATTATCACTGACATCAGTATTTAAATCTGAATACATCTCAGCTAATTTTAATTTTTTTTTCCCAGACTCAAAAGATTCTGAAACAAAATAGTGTTTTTATAAACTTATTAGAAATATTTGTTAAAATAATATAGAATGCTTAAGTGCTTGTCACAAAATGTATATTGCATATTTTTATTTACCAGCACTACCTAATATCCTTAATACGTCACATAAAGTCCAATTTTTTCCAACAGGCTCCATATTTTGTACACTTTTATCATATTTTTTCAAATTTGTAAAGTTAGGCCAGTATGCCTTAGTTTTAGAAGCATTAAACCAATTAGATGGTATGAGTTGCATACCATCAGAAAATTCTACTATGCAGTATAAACTTTCCTGATGATACATGTTTGTAACTGTATTATAAAACAGTTATCTTTCTTTTATCTAAAATAATTAGAAATACATACATTTACATACAAATGTTATATAATAAAAATACATATATTAAAACATATTGTTACGTCCTGCGCACTCCACGATTTCCCTTTTTCGCGGAAATTTCTAGTAAACGTCTAAGATATCTCTTAAGTTAGGATAAATAAATTAAACACGGACGGTTATCGATCGGCGAGTGAGCCTTGATCTCCTCACATTCCTTTTTTTATATCAGCTAGCTATTTGTTTGGGCAACTAAAATGCAACCCTCCAGATGAAAAATTACTAACAGACGGGGAATATGGCGACCAGACTCTCATGAGCCTTATCGGGCCCATAACTATAAACCCGGCGCCACGACGCATAAAAGGGACCGTAATCCTAGACATGGGTCGATGGGGATCTGTATATTATCACGCTGCTAGCTCGAATTGCCCGCGGAATGCTCCGGCAAACAGAAACAAAATCTAACACGCGGGTTCTTGAGAACACGTGGCGGAAGTTTCTGTTTGCACTCAGCAATTAGAAGGACAGGGTCGCGGGATAAATAAGGGACCCTAATAAAAGAAAGAAA
The DNA here is from genome assembly GCA_030770255.1 of Temnothorax ravouxi. Lineage (NCBI taxonomy): Eukaryota > Metazoa > Arthropoda > Insecta > Hymenoptera > Formicidae > Temnothorax > Temnothorax ravouxi. Next base: position 1,511 of record JASTWP010003584.1, read on the forward strand.
ACAACGATACTTGAGTCACTAGAAGAAGCGATGGGTTACACCCACCGACGAAACCAAGAAAACAGGGAGTTTGTGTAGGGGACTCACCAATGGAAAACCGGAAAAATCGATAACCGTCTCTAAGCTTTCTAGGATAGGCGAAAACTTAAAATCTGGCCCTTGGGTGAGAAACGCCTCACCCAATAAGAAATCCTCCAGATAAAAATTAGAAACATCCCGCCAACCAGAGGTCCCCAAAAACGGAAACCAGACACCTCCCACAACGAAATCCACCCCTTCCATTCCTGGAAGTCCCTATATAAGTCCCGACATTGCGGCACTCCCTCTCAACTTGTCGGGTGTCCTCAAGCTTATCAAGTCTTAGCCTCGTGCCTTACAATCGTGATCTCTTCCGTCTTCGAGTCGCGATTCCACTCCTAGAATCAGTGCCACAAAACAAAAGGAAAAGGGGGAAAAGGACGAAATCTGCCAACACCTCACTCGTTCGACTCATCCTGCGACCAAAGTCCATTTGAACTCAACGATTCATCAAGTAGTAAGTCCTACGCATATAAACAGATACTACTTTCTCTTTTGTTTTTTTTTCTCGCGTTTTGGAAGTCTCCCAGGCACACATTCCTTCAAACCCTCTTTGAATTCTCCATTACTTCTGAGTTAGCTGCTTTTATCGGCGGACTCGAAGTAATCTCCATTCTGAGTTAGCTGATTCTATCGGCGGACTCGAAGCAATCTCCTCCGTTCTGAGTTAGCTGATTTTATCGGCGGACTCGAAGTAATCTCCTCCATTCTGAGTTAGCTGATTTTATCGGCGGACTCGAAGTAATTCTCCATTCTGAGTTAGCTGATTTTATCGGCGGACTCGAAGTAATTTCCATTCTGAGTTAGCTGATTTTATCGGCGGACTCGAAGTAATCTCCTCCATTCTGAGTTAGCTGATTTTATCGGCGGACTCGAAGTAATCATCTCTCTCTCCGTTACTTGTAGTGGATTCGCGCGGGAAGAAAGTCACGAAACGCCGCGAAGCACGCGCGGAATCGACGGAACGAGCGGAGAGGAAGGAACCTAAGAAAACGCGCATTAAAGTTCCGCCGAGAAGGAGATAACCCCAGTCCTCCGCGACTCGCCACTCCACCGGCTCCGCCCGCTCACCCGGAGGAACCACCCTCGCCGCCCCGCGAATTACCCCCTGGTTCGCCCCCCTTTCGTCCCCTTTCTTATCGGGTATTTCCCGACACCCCGGACTCTTCACCTCTCCTCGAACCATCGTATTCCCCGGTCCGTCCCGGAGAACTTCCTGATTCTCCCTCCCCCGCACCTTCCTCCCACTTAAGCCCTGAGCGATCGTATTCTCCGCTCGCTCGCGAGGAGTGCTCCTCTCCCGCGGTCTCGGATACCTCGACCGTGGAATTTATCGAAGAGGTGCCCCCTTTTTCTTCCCCGCGGTGTCAGGATCATCTGGACGAGGCTTCGTATCCTCCCAGAACTCCGTCCCCCGCATATCCCTCGGTTCCCGAAGAGTCCACCCGAGACCCCCCTCTCCACCACTTTTCCAGAAATCTCTCGGCTCATTTTCTCCAACTCACAGATCCTCTTCCTCCTAATACCTTCACACTCGGCCCCTACGATTTCGACTTAGTCGGACTCCATTCCTTAGTAGATACCGTAGACCCCCACGACGCCATCCCTGTCTATTTTCCCGATCATGAATTCCCGTACCTGATTCCTATAAACCTTCTTTCTAACATATTCCACCGTTCCACAATCACCCTCGAGGAAGTAATTGATCCCGAGGTTATTACAATAGAGGATTAGATTAACCCCCAAAATATGTCAAAATAAATTTAATTTGTTTATTACTTAATATGTTTCGACAATTAGATATCCGATTTTTGTATGTTTGATTTAAACACACACACACCTCACCTCATGTGCGAAATTTACACCATTAAATATGTTCAATTTTATTTTCCCCCGGATTCACATTTGTTGTTCACCTAACCCATAATTATTTCTATTATACTATACCAGACAACACATTTTTTTGTCAAATACATGTAAACCTTCATATTAGATAATACCCCTTTTTTTTATGTCGATTAAGAATAAATAGCTATGTTAGTAATATCTTTGTTTACTCATTAAAATAAGACCTCACCCTTAGTATTATCACCCTCCTAAAGTCACACGAGGTCCGATCCCGAGTTAAAGGGATTGAATTCCCTGACTCGAAAGAGGACCGACGATCGCACCGCTCACGGAAGGAGTCCTACCGTCTCTACGGACGTTGACCCTTCCTGAGCCATCGAAAGTGCGTTCGGCTCGCGCCACGCGCCTCAGAGCGTGTACCTGCGAGCGATATTTGTAAGTATCTGGTTGCGTCCTTCCTTACCCCTACCCCTCTGGTTAGCCTTTCCTTCGCTTCCCAGTTTTCTTTATCTTAATCCTGGGGTTGGACGTAACAATATTATAATACATATAATAAAAAATAATGTAGAACACATACACAAAATATTTACAATAATAATTGTATCCTGCTAAGCAAAAGATATAGAGAGATTTAAGAATCAAAATTCTGCTCCTTCCATTATTTCGCTATGTAAAATAGGAACAACAATGAATTCATCATTGCCACATGGATACTTAGCGTATTTTAAATTAACAGCAGACAAAGGCCACATTTTCAGGTTAGATTTTTTAGATACTTTATATATATGAAGAAAAGATGAATCACATGGTACATTGTAAAAATTTTGCTTGCACTCAAACTCGTAACCCAATATCATTAATTCTGTAGTTTCAGTAAAGTGTGCTATATTAGTCATTAGTAATATAGTATTATCTTTTAATCCACAACAATCATTTGCGATATTATTAGCATCTAATCTAAAGTAGATACATTCAGCTGCTGTATATTGTGGATTACATGTTAGAGGTAATAAAAGACCATTGTAATGACGTGTAACTTTTATAGGATGAAGCTTCTTACTTATTGTGTTTTTTTCAATTGTTACATGTTGTGCCTCATGGTATCGTCGAAATAATTGTTGTAAGGGCTTATCATTTTTCCTTACTAATCGTTTTAGAACTTGCATAAAATTCTCAAATTTGAAGGCACTGAAATTATCTAAAGTACCAAAACTTTTGACATCCTCAACAAGGTGAATCAAGCCATACACATTATGCGATACATGATGTTTTCCATATAATTTTATAAAAGACTTAACAAAATGTTCCAGTAATTTTTTGGAATATTCTGCATATGCATCTTTCGTGTCTTCCTTACTCAATATTCTGATAGCTACATGCAAGCTTAGAAAATGCTTGTAGGCATCTTTTGATAAAACAGATTTCAATACTATTGGATCAGTATATAAAAGTATCTGACGATATTCAGTAGCTTTCCATAGTTTTGCATATTTCAATGAGCGCGGTTTACGAACAAATTCTCTGGGCGTGTAACGTCTTAACTTTTCAAGTTCATTTGAAATTTTTTCTATGTCATGATGTGATAAACGACATCCTGTATCTCCACTTAACCATAAATAAATCAATTTACGTATGATACCTAAAAATACTAAATGCATGGGATCGAGTACAAAATCACGTACAAAATCAAGATCAGGAATTTTATCAAGTGAAGTATATGATAAATGGTAAGAATCGTCAGTATGCATTCTAAAATCTTTGTCTGTACGTTTAGATGCATTTATTTCCGGAAAACAAATTCTTCTTTGTCTGTAAATACCTTCAACTGTACATTTCGTGCAACTAAAATACCCAGTATGTCCTCTACATTGAAGAATATATGATTTTGCAGGGGCATCACATACAAAATATTTAATTTTAAACTGATATAGAAAATTATTAATAAAAATTCCACTTGCATATAATTTTACAGTTTCTGCAACAAAATCATGTAAAAAATCATTAACATTTTTTGGTTTCTCATCACCATGATAAACTCCAATAATGAAAACCTTTCCATGGGGTACAATAGATCCCAAAATTGGCCAAAATGAGCTATTTGAAGATTTACTGAGTGGAAGTCCATCTACATTAATAGCTACTTCGATACAAGTTGATGATAAAGTATATTCTTCTATTGTATTTTTTATACCATTACGTAATCCAAAATGCATATATATCCCTGGTGCAACAGTTTTTATTTCATATTGCAAAGGCGTTTTAAGTAATGTTCTTGCATCACAACATAATGTATCAAAACATTGATGATTCTTTAATTCACATAATAATTCTGATAATGAAGAGTTTGTGATTTGATTTTTTGTAGCCCAATTTCTTAGAAAGAGTTTTAATTTTAAAGTATCAGACAAAAAAATTTTCCGATTCATCAAGTTCTATATTTGAATGTATATCTTCATTATGGTGAGTAACTGAACAGTTTTCAACAAAGTCTGATGTGACTGTATCATTTGCAAAAGTTTCACTCTCTCTCTCTATATCGGTGCTTATTAATATTTTATTAGATGATTCATCTGCATCAGTGAAATTATTATTGTCTTCAATCGAAGTATCAGTTAAAGATGAAAATATTTCATTGCAACATTTCTTTTTTTCAGTTTCTTTCAATCTTCTATAATGTCTATCTGTGATTAAACTTATATCTTTTTTCGTTCTCTTTCTGTTGTTCATGTTTTACCTTTTGAAAGCAGGATAACGATTTTATGTAGTATTTAGCAAAATTCGAAAATATGAAGGACGGAACAACAATTAAGAATACAAAACATACAAAAATATATAATTTTTTATACTCACAAAGCAAGAAGCAATGATGTAAACACGTGTGTGCTCAATGCAGGCTTCCACCAGACTTGCTTGATATCGGTGTGGGCACCTTACGTCGCACTCGAGTTTCTCGCAAAAATACCGGTCCAGTAGACAGTAGTATGAAAGCAGGATATATACAGCAACAAAAACTACGAACACGTATAATAATAAATATAATATAAATATATAATGGTGTAACAACAATAACAATAATTTGTGTAACAATGAGAAGAAAAGTAAGGTTAGATTTGCAACTTGTGCTACTATATTAGTTATAAAAAAAGGCACTGAGACAGGAAGCCAAGTTTATATAAAACCTACTAGCTATTATTTTAGTTTATTTCATCTACTTACGTATATATATTATAGAAATTGCAAAAACTTAATTCTCGTTGATTCTGTTCGTTATTATACGCCGCACTCTATGTAACTACGTGACTATGTAACTCACTATGCCGCCCGGCCGCCGCCGCCTCACGTGCTTGTCGTGCATCAGCATGCGCAGGCGCGGTTGAGTAGTAGAGTTTAGTTAGTTAATAATAAAGAACCGTTAAAAGTTAAGAAAATATATGTACATTTATGTATAGACTGATAGATTATTGCCAGTTATTAATAAAGTACTCGCTATATATACTTTTATCAGTGTTTTCTTCTATCTACTACATGTTTTTATCATATCGTTTGACATATATTTTCACGATATCATGTGGATTTTCTTTTTCGAATCCCCATATATCTCTTAACACGATATCCTGTAAATGTTCTGTACGAAAGCGTTTCAGTATAATATATGTCATGATATTCTGATAATATTTTAAGGATATTACGATATATTTGGGATTTACAGGATAAATTCAGTATATCCCTCATATCTCCTCTGCTGTGTGGGTAGCTTGGAGTCGATTTGGGGGGGGGGGGGGGGGGTCCGTTCTTTTCATTTTTTCGCTACGTGCCCTACGAGCGGAGATATTGCGAGCAAAAGTCGAAATGTGAAAATTTTATATTAAGATACTCTTTCTTCTTCTACTGACGCCGATATAACATACATATAACAGAGATAACAGAGAAATGTAACTTTCACTTTTTCGACACTGGCGGCCAGCGGCGTTAATATCGCAGTGCAGTGCAGTGCAGATAGTGCGTTCATTAGCGCGGTGTCACAGTTTTCACATTCACAGTCAGTTCAGTTAATCATACGTGTGTGTACTGCGCGCAGTGCAGATAGTGCGTTCAGCGCGCTGTCACAGTTAACCTAACCTAACACGGTAGTGTGTCTCAAATACGCGCGGAGCGATACCGATCTCGTTTATTACGCGAAGGAATTATCGTAATGTAAAAATTACACGATATTATATATGCGGTTTGGCGTGAATATATATCGTGACAATAGCGGAGGTGATCGAAGAAGTTGTGTATAATGTCCCGATTCAACGGCCCTGTCCCTGGTTGAGAGTGTTAATAATGACATTAATATCTCTTACATTGTCAAGCCAAATTGGCTTTTCGTTCAGCTTCCGACTCATTCATCATTTCTCCTTTTGCAAAATTTGGAAGACAGCATGATGTATTGGTTGGTATAACAATGAATTGCTGCCAGTTCCAGATGTATTGAACAGTAAGTGATATCTTAACACGTTGAATAAAAAAGAAATCAGGATATTCTGATTATACAATACATTTTTACTTTGTAGAGAATGATTACGTGGCTATATATTGGAGCGACAAATGGATTAAAGGATGCATTGAACGTCCAGATCCATCGGGAGAGAGAAGCGTAGTACGATTACTCGATCACGGTTACTGGCAGTTTAGTAATTCGTAATGTAGGCCATTGATATATAATTATTTGAGCCTACCCTTCCAAGCCATCAAAATCTTTTTAGCAAATATTCAGCCAAAGAACGGTAACTATATATATTGACGTTATGTATACTATTCTTCCAGATTATACATTTCTACTCAAAATTATTTATCTTTGGATATGTAATTATACTTTGATGTTACTCCTTTGCAGGTAAATGGTCGACAGAAGCTTACAATGTGGTACAAAATTGTTCCTCAAAGGGAGTTGCTGCTCAAGCTCAGAATGAAGATCGCATTCAAACTAATATTTATGCAAATATTTATTTTATGATACAAAATTATGGGGTAAGTAGTTATTATTATCCAATCTTCGAGAATTTCTTTGCAGATGCGCAAATTAATTGAAATTAATTGATTTTTTTAAAGCTATAATTTCCCTTACTGAAGAACTGGTAATGAACGGACATGCTGAACAAGTAGCATGGGACCAGATGAAGCCAGAAACACTTGAATCCATCTGTACATAAGAGCTGTCAAGAAACTCTACAATACAATTTTCACGCATAATTCGCGATTCTTAGTCAGTATGGACTAGAATTTAATACAATCGCCATTGATGATCTCCTTTAATCGCGTCAAAATTGATTATTTCGCTTTTTGACTTTTCTTTACTCATGTTGTAAAATAGTTTTCCGATTGTGTAGAATATTTATTATATTTAGAAAGAAAGAAATTTATAAAGATTGCTATATTGATCGTAGATAACTTAACATTTTACAAAGTAGTGTCACAAAGTAGTGTTTAAACTAGAACATTGTATCGATTAACTCAGACGAATTAGGAAATTCGTTTCTACGTGACTCATATCTATTTGGGGACGATTCGAGAGCTCATTGAAACAATTTAATTTCTTTTCACGTTTAAATTTAGGTCATCGTAGATTAAACTTGTTACCTTAGAAGTTATTGTTAAATGGCGCATTTTATTTAACGTCCCGTTATCATTTCAAATTATTCAAAGGTTGCTAATTCATTTAAAGATTCGTTTTTTGAACATTATTTTTCAGTAACTTGTATTCCGCACTTCACTGTCGTGGCATAAAATTATTTTATGTTTCAAAAGATGGAGACTAAGCTTTCGGATTAATCCAGATGTACGCATATATACTGTATATATTGGATTAATTGTTTACTTAGATATCGATGATTCTTGCGCGATATGCTAACACATTTTTTTCTATGCAAGATTTCAATGCAGTAGAAACTAGTTAACTGAGAAAAAGAGTCTATAAATGATTCGTAACTCGTGCAATTGCGCTCAACTGGAAACGTTTGGCAGTTATGAAATGTTAATATTTAATATTGTTGTTAAACATAATATAGAAATATTTTTCTAGGAAATATATACAAGTAAGGTTACAATCATTAAATCGCTCACAGTGCTCACGTACATAACTTTGTTGCGCGCTGCGATTAATTCAATTTATTATAATTTATTATAATTTTTTAACAAAGCGAAAATATAGCGATAATATGGCGTAATGAACATCTTTAAGTAATATAGCTTTGAATACATTTAGTAGCTTTTGTATATTCGTCAGTTTAATCCTTGAAGTTATTAAGACTTGCATCAATTTTTACCGCAAGTCCTCTTACATCTTTTATACGCCTTCTGTAAAATATAGCATATTCAGTACAGCAAAAAGAACAGTGTTGTGCTAAGATTTAAGCCATTATTTTATATTATTGTAATACAGGAATAAAGATGTTTGTAAATAGCATAATCTCCTTTACATGTGCATGTGTTTAGTAAAGAAAATTTATTTCTAGTATGTACATACAGATCCTTGTTGTTAAACACTACTATACTCGTCCAAGACGTTATTCGCGACATTTACAATCTCTCTGTCTTTCTCTTCAATCGCTCTAAAAAAAATGTGTCATCTTGAAGTGATTGATCTCTCTAAAGGATTTAAAAGTTACAGCTTTGCGAAGACATAAGATATACGTTAGCTGGAAAATCGATTCACGGCGGTATTAGAAAAAGACGGAAAGTTATGCGGTCGGTTCTTCAACAATATAACGGGTGAACGTTTCGCGACTAGGTTAATCCACTTGCATATTGGTCATTGCGATCTCGCTCTTGTACTTGACTCATTGTCATGGGACTAGCTCCATTGTTCGCGAAGATACTTTTCTCTTGTTCTCTCTTCTGCTACCCTAAGGCGCGCGCGCGCGCGCGCGCGCGCGCGTGTGTGTGTGTGTGTGTGTGTGTGTGTGTGTGTGTGTGTGTTAAATTGTTGTTTTCTTTAGAAATAATAGTCCGTAAGACCTTTAGCTCCACACCTTGTACATACTGTTCATAAGATTATAAGATATATTGTTTATTGAAAAATGCGAATGAACAAATGGAAACAATACCGATAAAACGTTTCACGCTGCATTTTCCGAACGCGGAACAATGATTTCGAGCAAGGCCAAGATAACGTTCGAATATAGTAACGAAAAATTCAGTCACGAATTCTTCATAGTAGAAAACCTAGCATAAGAAGTCGTACGTACTGGGTATAGACTTCCTAGTAAAATACAGATTAGTACTGGCATGCGAGCATGCGACGAAGCAATCGACGTGAAATTTCGACAATCAATAACGCCAACGACGCGAATAAATGCGATGAGACGAAACAAGGCGGAACAACAATTGCAGAAAATACTCGACAATCACGCCGAACTGTTTAACGGTGAAATAGGACGAGTCATTCATTATCGTCATAAAATGAAAATGAAAATCACGCGGCCGTACAAACAAAAAACATACCCAATCTCAGAAATACATATGAGCCGAGTGAGGGCATACATCAAAGATCTGGAACGTAAAGAAATAATCAAGAAACAGGCAACGCAATATGTAAACCCATTAGTGGTAGTAATAAAAAAGAACGGTGACATAAGACTGTGTTTGGACGCGGAGAGGCGAATAAACACATGTCAAATGACTACGCACAACCATCGACGATCGAAGAAATCTTTCGACGAATAGGGAAAAAGAAATATTTCACAACATTGGACGTCAGCAATGCATTCTGGCAAATACCGCTCGAAGAAAATTCCCAGCAATACACGGGATTCCTATTCGACGGTCAAACATACGTTTTTCAACGAATGCCATTTGGCCTAAAAACAGCAAGGGCGTCATTTACAAGGGCGATGAGTGACGCGCTGAGCGACCAGGAATTTCTATTAACATATCTGGACGACGTACTCATAGTGCCGGACACATTGGAGGAACATCTGTTCCATATCAACTGGGTACCTCATACTAACGCGATTGGAAAAATTCGGATTCTGTGCACGAATGGGTTGAGGATTTTAGAGTTCAAGGTTTTGAAGAAATTCAAGTTTATCGTTTAAATATCTATAATTAAGATCGCTGATATTTACAGTATTTACAGCTCTTTATTTTCGCGGACAATAGCGAAAGCGCGGATGAAGTTGCGCGAGAAACGTTGTTCCGCGACCGATAGACTGACGCGGCGAATGCGCGCGGCAAAGACGATTGCTCGACGGCGAGTTTAATATCGCGAGCAGCGATGTGTCGGAACTCGAAACGAACCGAGGTGTTAGCACGAAATACGGAATCGTAATTTCTACACGTTAATTCGGCGTACTGTTATCGAGTGCTCCGTTGCGGCGCGGAGGGCCGGAGCTTTATACCCTCGGGCTCCGGCCCCCCGGCAACGGGCTGAAAAATCCTCGGAGCCAATCGAGTTCCGCCACTTCGAAAAGACGCTTTGCTTCGGAAAATTAAACGGCTTCGCTGATCACGCGGCCGGCGACCGATCATCTGTTTTTGCCGAATCTCCTGCTTCGTCCCGGGGTGTTTACCTCGCGCACTGAGGCCCCGAGACAAAGGAAGAGAGTCGGTACACGCAATAACGAGCTTGTTTTTCTGCTCCTCGATATTTCGTAGAAACGACCTGCTGATTTCTCGAATACGATCCCGAATTAGCGTCGTTTCCCGGAATACGTTGAATTCCCGTTTCTCGAAATTGAGCCCGTTATAAATTGACGTTCTATCCCGAACATTCCGCCCGCCTCGTATGGTGCAACCGACGAATTTATGTTAAGCGGAATTTCACACAGTATTCGAATCAAGGCGATAGCGTTTAGGTTTGGAAACGCGGCGATTCGGGCGCGGAAAGCACGCGTCGAAACTCTTCTTTTAATTACGGGCGCTGAATATTATAGTTTCGCGCGAGCATGAGTGCCGAATCTATTCTGCATTTAGCGGCGAATTACGAGACGAATTTTTCGTGCGCCGGGGAGTTTGGGACGCGCGCAAGTTTTTTTTTTTTTTTTTTGAACAAAATTTTACAGTTTATACAGTTATTGACGCGTGATACGTGTTAGTACTATACGTGCTAGTCTTCGTCCTCCGACACCGAGCTCTCGGGTAAGAGGATCAACTTGTTCACCGGCCTAGTGAACTTTGAGCTGGCTGTGCGGACCTCGACCACCCGTGTATGCCCGTCTCCTCCGGGATGCAGTTTCTCGATCCGCGCGAGCGGCCACTTAGTAGGGGGCGTCGTTTCGCTGCGGATTAAACAAAGTCGCCCAGCGCGAAGCTCCCCGCTGTCCTTGAGCCACTTTGGGCGGTGGGCTAACGAGTTCAGATACTCTTTCGACCACCGCGTCCAGAAGTGATCTCTCATTTGCTGCAACAACTGCCACCGGGAGAGGCGCGTGGTCGGTTCCGCGGAGAGAGATGGTTCGGGCACTGCGGTCAGGGCCGTGCCAATAAGGAAGTGGCCCGGGGTCAAGGCCGCCAAGTCCTCTGGGTCGTCGGACATCGCCTGCAACGGGCGGGAGTTGAGGCACGCTTCGACTTGTGAAAGAAAGGTGACCATTTCCTCGTAGGTCAGCTTTGCGTCGCCCAGCACTCGACGCATATGGTATTTCGTAGATTTCACGGCTGCCTCCCAGATCCCGCCGAAATTAGGGGCCGCTGGAGGATTAAATCGCCAGTGGATCTGCTCCTCGGCGAGGCGCTTGACAATGCGTCGGCCTTCCTGGCCGCTCGCGGAAAAAAGATCTCGCAGTTGCTTGTCGGCTCCGACGAAGTTTGTTCCGCAGTCGCTGTACAAGTTCCGACACAGCCCTCGACGGGAGACAAACCTGCGGAGGGCGGCCAGGAAAGCGTCAGCGGTATAGTCCGAGGCCACGTCAAGATGGACTAGCTCTAGAACTCAAACAAACAAACACAGTAATAAACGCCTTGAAGGCGCGATGGCCTCGGCCTTTGGTCGTCCGTAGCCATACTGGTCCGGCATAATCAACTCCGGTATTCAGAAATGGCCGGGCTGGGATCACTCGCGACGGCGGAAGATCTCCCATAATCGGCTGAGGCGAGGCCGCCCGCCATCGCAGACACGTCACGCAGCGGTTGATTCGGCTCTTTACCAGAGCGCGGCCTCTAGGTATCCAATACTCTTGCCGGAGGGACCCAAGGGTCATCTGAACGCCGCCGTGTAGCGTTCTTCTGTGGTGTGCGTCGATGACCATGCCCGTGAAGTGGGAGGCGCTCGGCAGTATCACAGGGTGTTTCGCATCCACAGCGAGAAGAGAGTTCCTCAGGCGGCCGCCGACTCGCAGGAGGCCTTGTTCGTCCTGAAAGGGACTTAACTTAGCCAAGCAGCTACGAGATCGCAGCGGTTCTCCTTTCCTGATGGTCGCAAGTTCAGCTCCAAAGTGCGTCGCCTGTACGACTCGTAGCCAACACTGTCGAGCTTTCCTCAAGCTCATTCGGTCCGAGTGTTAGCGGAATCGCTTGAATCTTCACTCGACCCGTGCGAGCCAGCCAGCGACGGCACCAGGCGGTAATCCTCAGCAGGCGCAGTAGCGATGAGTGCCCCGTAAGAAGCGGGGACTCGTTGATCGCCTCGGCGGAAGTCGCCGCGGTGTGAGCCAGTGTTCGTCGCTCCGGAAGGTCATCCGGCAGTTCGATCATCGTTGAGGTAGTTTCCCATGGTCCGGACTCCGTCTGAAGCCAAGGTGGCCCCTGCCACCAGAGTGGGTGATCGAGCAGCTCCTGCGGAGAAAGTCCTCGAGAGGCACAATCCGCCGGATTGTCTCGTCCGGGGACGTGATGCCACTGGGCGTTCGGTAGCGAGGTCTGAATCTCGCTTACTCGGTTCGCCACGTAAGTCTTCCAATTCGCGGGGTGGCCGCGTATCCAGCCAAGCACCACCTTGGCATCGGTCCATAAATGCAGCGGTGCCTCCATCGCGTCGAGAGTGTGCTGAACGGGCTTTGCTAGGTTGACGAGGAGCTTGGCGGCGCTTAATTCGAGCCTAGCCAACGTCACCTGCTTCAATGGAGCGACCTTGGTTTTGGCGGCCACTATTCTAACTTCGATCTTCCCGCTTTCGTCCTCGGTCCGCACGTAAATGACAGCGGCGTAAGCCCGCTCAGAGGCGTCTGCAAATCCGTGGATTTCAAGCCGGCAGCCCTCGCGTCCGCACGTCAGCCACCGCGGAATTCGTATGGCCTCGAGGAGAGGCAGCTCGTCCTGCAGAGCGTGCCATTGTCGCGCGTCGTCCTCAGGCAGGGGCGTATCCCAGTCGATGCCAAGCAGCCACGTTGACTGGATCATGATCTTGGCGCGTACTGTGACCGGGGCGAGCCAGCCAAGCGGGTCGAGCAGCCGCGCCGTCAGCGAGAGTGCCGTTCGCCTCGAGAACGTCTCGACTCGGGGTAGTTGAGTAGAAAAGGCGAAGCAGTCGTCCCGAGGATGCCATCGCAGTCCCAGGGTGAGGTGGCTCTCGCCTGGTTGCCAGCCCCGGGGTTCCTGCTGCAGTCGGTCTTCCAAGGGTAGCTCCTCGAGTAGCGCCTCATCGTTGGCGGACCATTTTTTGAGTGGGAAGCCGCCCGCCGTACAGATCTGCACGAGTTGCCGTTGGATGTCCTTGGCTGCCTGAATAGTAGCCGCACCCGACAAGACGTCATCCATGTACGTCTCGTCCTCCAAGACGGCCGCGCCGAGCGGCCATTTCTCTCTCTCATCGGCTGCAAGCTGATGCAGCGTTTGTATGGCCAAGAAGGGAGAGCACTTCAGGCCGTATGTGATCGTGTTCAGCCAGAGATCCTGAATCTCCTCGCTTGGATCGTTCCGCCACACGATTCTCTGTAGGTCCCTGTCCTCAGGATCCACTTCGACCTGTCGGTACATTTTCTCGATATCTGTGGCGAAGACAAAACGATGTCGTCGCCACTTTATAATAATAATGATTAGCGGCGGCAATAGATTCGGTCCGACCATTAAGTGTTGGTTGAGAGACGCTCCGGATGGAACGGTGTTCGACCCGTTGAAAACGACCCTCAGCTTAGTTGTGGTGCTCGACTCGCGCATAACGCCGTGATGCGGCAAATAGCAACGCGGCTTATCGCTCTTGTCCGCGGCCGGAGGAATCGGCGTCATGTGCCCCAGCTCGGCATATTGACGCATGAAATCGCGGTATAACGCATGGAAGGCGGTGTCCCGCGCGAACCTACTCTCCATGTGTTTCAACACACGCACGGCTACGCGACGCGTGTCCGATAGATCCGGCAACGGACTTATTACGGGAAGGCGCACGACGTAACGACCGGCGGCATCGCGTCTATGTGTGCGAGCGAAATAATCCGCGCACTCCCGATCTTCTTTGCTGAGAGCCACGCTAGTTGACGGAATTTCGTCTTGCTCCCAGAAACGGCGAACCATGTCGGTCAGATCCTCCTCGATTCGGCATTGAAAGGCCTGTGCTGACTGGTCAGAACTCGACTTCCCGACGGAGCCCGAGATGATCCAGCCCAGCTTCGTATTCTGGGCAACGGGTTCGTTATCGCCACCCCGGCGCAGTCCGTGGAGGAGAATCGCCGCATAGACGTCGGCTCCGAGGAGGACGTCGATCGTATTGGGCGCGGAGTAGTCCGGATCCGCTAGACTGAGACCGCGAATGTGAGGCCAGGACGCCGCGGCGGCTGAGCTTCCACCAGCGTAAGCGGAGAGGCGAGGCAGAATGATCGCCGACAGCGATATGGTATTTCCACCAGTCCGCGGCGACATCGACAACGAGACACGGCCTTTCGCCGAGCACGTCTTTTGTCCGCCGATCCCGAAGACCGAAATCGACACGGGCGACCGCGGAAGTCTTAGCCGCTGCGCGAGTCTCTCGGAGATCATCGAGATCTCTGAGCCCTGGTCGACTAAAGCGCGCGCGGAGTGCCAGGAGCCGAAGTGATCGGCGACGCGGACGCGAGCAGTGGCGAGGAGCACGGCTACCGGCTTAACGGGTGCTCCGTGTATCACGTGCGACGTCTTCGCGACCTCGGTTTCGCGGCACGCGTCGTGGATCGACGAATGGTGACGGGCCCCGCACGCGGAGCAGTCCTTTTTCACGACGCACTCGCTCACTTTGTGTCGACCGAGGCAATTGAAGCACAAGTTCTTTTCCTCGACGAATTGACGTCGCTCTACCGCCGTCTTCTTTTTGTACTCGTCGCAAAACATTAAAATATGCTCCTTAGTACAGAGCGGGCAGCGGCCACGCTTGGCCTCGGACTTGCCCTCCTGTTTCCGCGCAAGATGACTGCGAGCCGATTTCGCCGTTCCGTTCCCCGATTTATTCGCGGCAGTATCAGCTTTAACCGGCAGCATCGATTCTAATGCGTGCAAGCGGCGGTCGAGAAATCGTTCCAGTTCAAGATACGTCGGCGGCTCGGTAGATTCACTCATTACTGTCTCCCACTCGCGACGCGACCGCGGATCGAGCAGTTCGACGGCGAGGTGCACGAATAAGTCCTCGGAGCGACCCACGGGTCGGCCGATACCGTCCAGCGAACTGACGGTCACCTTTACGCCGTGGAAGATTTTGCGCATCTCGACCGCGGATTCGCTCTTCATTCTCGGCAAGGAGATGAACTTCGCGAGATACGCGCGCACTAATAGTCGTTTGTTCTCGTAATAAGAACTGAGAAGGTTCCACGCGCGCTCGTAATTTTCGCCGGTAGTCGACACATTACGGATAAGCAGTTCTTCCTCACCTTTTATGCAGGTCTTGAGATAATGCAATTTCTCAACCTGACTTGTCGACGATTCCTTGCCGAGAATGGACAGGAACAGGTCCCGGAACGTTGGCCAGTCCTCGTACTCTCCGGTGAACTCCGGCAGTTTTATGCGAGGCAGCGTGGTGCGGGGAGCCGCCGTCGCCGTCTCTTGACCAGCAGTCGTGGACGCGGCGTCTTCCTTCGCCTTCAGTGACCGTGTGATGTCCAGGAAGATGCCCTTCTGGTGCAGAAAGGCTTCCTCGGTGAGAGCGAAAATGCCCTGCTCGACGTAGTCAAGCTCCTTAATCTTCTCCCAGGGTGATGCGAATATTGTCTCATGCTGGGCTTCGAATTTAGCCCAGTTGGCCTCCAGTTCTTGGAGACGGGCCTCAGCCACTCCCAGGGTGATCTTGGCGATTCCCGACTTCTTCATGTTCTCGTAAGCACGCGCGATGCGGCCGTGCAGATCGGTTTGCGAGCGAATCAGAGCGTCGGTGTCGATCGGCATTGTTCTTAGGCGGTCACTCGAAGCACGAGAAGCTCACCTGAGTCCCCACTCACACACTTCGCGAATACCGGTCACGGAAATCCGGCTCGAAGGACCAAAAAATGTGCGCGAATGGGTTGAGGATTTTAGAGTTCGAGGTTTTGAAGAAATTCAAGTTTATCGTTTAAATGTCTATAATTAAGATCGCTGATATTTACAGTATTTACAGCTCTTTATTTTCGCGGACAATAGCGAAAGCGCGGATGAAGTTGCGCGAGAAACGTTGTTCCGCGACCGATAGACTGACGCGGCGAATGCGCGCGGCAAAGACGATTGCTCGACGGCGAGTTTAATATCGCGAGCAGCGATGTGTCGGAACTCGAAACGAACCGAGGTGTTAGCACGAAATACGGAATCGTAATTACTACACGTTAATTCGGCGTACTGTTATCGAGTGCTCCGTTGCGGCGCGGAGGGCCGGAGCTTTATACCCTCGGGCTCCGGCCCCCCGGCAACGGGCTAAAAAATCCTCGGAGCCAATCGAGTTCCTCCACTTCGAAAAGACGCTTTGCTTCGGAAAATTAAACGGCCTCGCTGATCACGCGGCCGGCGACCGATCATCTGTTTTTGCCGAATCTCCTGCTTCGTCCCGGGGTGTTTACCTCGCGCACTGAGGCCCCGAGACAAAGGAAGAGAGTCGGTACACGCAATAACAAGCTTGTTTTTCTGCTCCTTGATATTTCGTAGAAACGACCTGCTGATTTCTCGAATACGATCCCGAATTAGCGTCGTTTCCCGAAATACGTTGAATTCCCGTTTCTCGAAATTGAGTCCGTTATAAATTGACGTTCGATCCCGAACAGATTCAAATTGAATAAAGACAAGTGCGAGTTCTTGAAGGAAAAAATAAAATTCCTCGGACATACATTTAATGAGACTAAAGTAGAAATTAATACGGAAACGCGAACAGCAATAGCAAACTTTAAACGACCCGCCAATAAGAAGCAATTGCAATCGTTCTTAGGATTGATCAATTGGGATAAACGATTCATAAAAAACATGGCTCGAATGACAAAACCCCTGGAAGAATTACTGAAAAAAGGTCAGAAATTCGAATGGACGTGCGAGAGACAGCAGAAGTTTAACGAGATTAAGCAGGCGTTTTGAGAAGCACCTGAACTATACCTTTTCCAGCCGAACGCGAAATATGGAATATACGTTGACGCGGCAAGATCGGGTTTAGGAGCGAGGCTCTACCAATATCAACCGAATGAAGAAAACGCCAAGCAAACGATAGGTTATGCGAGCCGTAGTTTGAAAGGAGTGGAAGCCAGTTACACAATTACCGAACTCGAATGTTTAGCGGTAGTATGGGCGTTACGCAAATGGCACACCTTGTTATTGGGACGCTACGTCAAAATACACACAGATCATCAGGCGTTAAAATTTTTAAGCACATGCGTACAAAATAACGCGCGAATCGCGCGTTTGCCTTCTTACAGGAATTCGAATTAGAGATAATACACTTGCCGGGCAAAGACAACGCAATAGCCGACGCGCTGTCGAGACGAGCATTAGCGAACCATGGTGGCGATACGACGCAAAAAATTAAACGAATAGCAATGATCAGAGATGAAAAGGACGACACGAATACAGCGTCATGGATAGATCTAATTAGAGCGGCGCAGACCACCGAGGAATCATTGAGAGAACGAATGCGCACGGAACCCGAGAAAGTATATGAACGCGACGGAGTAATACGTATAAAAAACACGAAAGGTGATAGAATCGCTTTACCGAAAAGAATCACATGGAAAATAACCCGCGAACGCATAAATTATTAATACACTTCGGGACCGATAAAGTAATCAGTTTTCTCAAAAGATACTTCGAGGGGGCAAATTTCGCGCCAGAGATGTGGTGGTGTCGTGCGAGGTTTGCCAAGCCGCAAAATACTATACGAGGGCCACCGTAGGTAGTGAGTATTACGAGTTACCGAAGGCACCGGGCGATACATTGTCAATGGACATGTTTGGCCCATTGCCCGTGACCAATAAAGGCCACAAATACATATTGGTCCTAATGGACCAATTCTCGAAATACATAAAAGTATACCCGATGCGAGACCAAAAACTTGACACGATAATCGAAACATTAGAAAGTAAGTTTTTCGCGGACATAGGAATTCCCCAAACAATACTAACTGACAACGGCAGTCAATTCCGAAACGAGCGATGGCGCGAATACGCGCACGAGAAAGGATTCAGTGTACGCAGAACATCACCGTACAATCCACAATCCAATCCTGTGGAGAGAGTGATGCGCGAATTAGGAAGAATTATTCGGACATATGCGAGCCAAAAACATCGAGCGTGGAGTCGCATAATCGAGCGCGCGGAGCAAGTCATCAATCATACCACACACGCGTCACACGGCTATACACCGAGTGAGTTAAATGACAGTGATAACGCGCATTCATCAATGATCGATCCCGCGTTAATTCCCCTCGTCATCGACGACGAAGAACAATCGTGGATGTAGAAAGTACAAGAGGCGCGACAACGTCTCGCCAAAGCAACAAGGAAGAGAAAGATATAAGCCGATAAACATGGCACAACGGAATACCAAAAAGGCCAAGAAATATGGATAAAACTACATAGAAGTTCGGACGGGAGTCGTAAAATTACAAAAAAATTTCGCCTGATATTCGAAGGACCATATAGAATACAGCAAATTATCCGACCAAACGCCTACCTAGTGGAGGATTTAGACGGCCAAACAATCGACGTCTTCAACGCGCGTCGACTAAAACCAAATAGGATCGCCCGTTTGAGAGGCGACGAGAGTGACAGTAACACGGACACGGAACAAGCAGACGGTGACCACAGTGACGACGAAGACCTACAAGACACGTCGGATGTCGAAAGCGTCGACGACGCGGTCGAGGAGTATCAAGGGGAAGATGTGGACGATGAAGAGTCAACGAACGACAAGGATGACCCGAGCGAGATCGAAGAGAATGAGAATGAGGATTAACCGCGAGAGGACCACGACATTGCGGAGCAGTCCGACAATGACGGGGAGCCGGAGGTAGACAGCAGAAACAATAGGGATACCAAACCATTGGATCAGACTGACGAAGAGGAGACCGGCGATGACGAAGTAAAAATAATTTACTCGTCGAATGACGAAAGTAACGAAGACCGGACGAACAAGGTGCGGGAATCGATGACTCGTCGAGCGACGATCACGGAGAACAATGGCACATTGAAGAGCCGTGGCGAGATATCGAGAGGCGTTTACTCGAAACCACGGATGATGAACGTGCGAGCGTAAGAAGACACGAAGAAGGGATAGCAACAGAAGAGGAACCGTGGCGCGCAATCGAGCGTAGACTCTTGGAATCGACGGACGACGACGACCACGGGCATAATAGCGCAAACGGAAGCAGAGGACGCGAAAAAAAGGAGAACGTTATGACGTTGATGCGTCTATTTCGTTCTTCCCCGTTGTTTATCTCGTTGTAGTCGTCCGTGTCCGATATTTCGATCACGTCGTTGATGTTCTATCTGAATCGTCGCTATCTGAATCGATAGCGAAGCAACCACCGTGGACTATGAAGAGTTTGCCAAAGGATGCAGATTACGAGGACACAGTAGTCTAAAAATAGAAGAAAAAGTATCAGTAAAATACAAAATAAGAAACGGAGTACTTACCCCAGATTCGCTAATAACAGAAGACGAAGACGGCGACACGAAAGATTCCCACGATGAATCCAACCAGGAGGAAGAAGCAGCGGCAA
>JASTWP010003585.1:0-21456 GCA_030770255.1 Temnothorax ravouxi
AATATATGCGATTGTGAGCGATAACGCGAACGGGGGCCGGGGGGCCGGGAGGGACCGCGAGAACAAGAAGACGCGCGCGACCGGGGCGAGGGAGAGATAACGCGAGCTGGAGCGTGTGACGTCACGCGGACCGGCGCGGCCGTTGCACGCGGACCCCTCCCGCGGCGAAAACGCGGTCGCTTCGCGGCGCCAGTAAACCCCCTCGCCCCGCAGCGCCGGAAAACGCGGTTCCCCCTTTCCCTCCCCGCGGCGCTCGAAAAACGCGGTTTCCCCCTCCCCCGGTTCCCCGACCCACGGTTTCCTCCCCCTGCCCGCGGTTCCCCCCGACCCGCGGTTAAGCGGTTCCCCCCGCCCGCGGTTCTCCCCCCCCCGCGGTTTCCCCCGCCCTCACCACCCCTCAGATCCCAAAGGTTGGGGTAGAATTAACATAGCTTACCTACTGGAATCGTTTGGTGGTCACGAATGTCGTCATTAAAACGTTTGGTGGTCAACCGTTTTCCTAAGAAATAGATAAAACCGTACTCTCACCCCATTGGTCGTACGACTCCGTGACGGTAGCTCGGTAATTTGATGAATAAAGATTATTTAACAGTCAAATTGACTTTCATACGGCTCGTTGGACGCGGAATCGTTTGGTGGTCACGAATATTGTCATTAAAACGTTTGGTGGTCTACCGTTTTCCCAGAAAATAGGAAAACCGTACGCTCACGCCATTGGTCGTATGACTCTGTGCTATTAATTAGAAAAATTGTATTTGTCACGCAAATTGACTTTCATATGGCTCGTTTGACGCGGAATCGTTTGGTGGTCACGAATTTCGTCATTAAAACGTTTGGTGGTCAACCGTTTTCCTAAAAAATAGATAAAACCGTACTCTCACCCCATTGGTCGTATGACTCCGTGACGGTAGCTCGGTAATTTGATGAATAAAGATTATTTAACAATCAAATTGACTTTCATACGGCTCGTTGGACGCGGAATCGTTTGGTGGTCACGAATATCGTCATTAAAACGTTTGGTGGTCTACCGTTTTCCCAGAAAATAGGAAAAACCGTACGCTCACGCCATTGGTCGTATGACTCTGTGCTATTAATTAGAAAAATTGTATTTGTCACGCAAATAGACTTTCATACAGCTCGTTTGACGCGGAATCGTTTGGTGGTCACGAATGTCGTCATTAAAACGTTTGGTGGTCAACCGTTTTCCCAGAAAATAGGAAAAACCGTACGCTCACGCCATTGGTCGTATGACATTGCTTACTGGGTGTATTCTGTGTTTGCTGGGCAGTTATTGACGGGTGCGAAATATTACTAATAAAATTACTGTCTGGAATAAATATGACTCTAGGGGTTACGTATATTTCCCCCAGCATTATATTCGAGCTCGACAAATTTGACGAAATTTTTAAAAATAACTCGCATAATAAAATACTGATTGGTGGAGACTTTAATGCCAAGCACCGTGTTTGGAATAATTTTTATAACGATAACAGAGGCATCAAACTGTTAAACTTTGCAAATAAAAATAACCTTAATATTATGCATAGTTCCACTTACTCACATAAGGCACCCCGTAGACGGCCTTCCAACATCGACTTGTTTCTCGTGAAAAATCTTAACTATGACTTTACGTGTGTGACAGCAAACGAGCTTTCATCCAATCACCTTCTTATTATATTAAACCTCGAAAAATCAAAAGTTAAGAGAAATCTAAATCAATCTCATAAGGTCAACTGGGAAGGTTTTAATACTGCAACAAGTAAATGGAGAATTAGGCATAGCCTGCAAAACCAGGAATCGATAGATTCCTGCATACACGAGTTACAGCAGTTCCTCTGCGGGGCCTTGAGGGAGTCCACCGAGATACTAAACCACAACTTTAATCATGTAACATCAGACCCTACAGTTGCTTTTGAAATTAACAAACTAATCAAACTGCGCAACTACTACCGTAGAAAATTTCAACACCTTGGCTCAAACAAATATAAGATGTACCGTAACATTCTTAATAATATGATACGAAAGAAGCTAAATGAAGCCAAAAACAAAAAATGGTCTGATTGATTGAAAAGAATCAAAATCAGCGATAACAGTATCTGGGGACTCTGGAGGTCGCTGCAGAGAAATAAAACTCCTGCTCCACCTTTCAATCTTGGAAATAACTCGTTTGCTTATGACTCAAAAGACAAAGTTGAAATGCTGGCAAAGAATTTCCAAAAAGTATTTCAAGAAGCGGACGGTCTAACTTCTCCATATGAAAATACAGTAAATCAATATATTGAAACGTTAGATGAAAAGACACCACATTGTGATTTGAGATTCATAACCCCTCGCTTAATTTTTGACAATCAAATCTTTTCCATCAAATAAGGTTCCTAGCTCAGATAAAATTACTACTGCTATGCTAAAAAACTTTTCACGTAAAGTCATAATTCAGATTTATTACATAATTCTAAACTCTTTTCGTTTATGCTACTTTCCTTTGTGTTGGAAGACAGCAAAAATACTTGCGTTCCCGAAACCGGGCAAGCCACAAACCTCGCCGGCTAACTATAGACCCATTAATCTTTTAAGTACTTTAAGAAAAGTATATGAAAGAATCTTACTAACGCAGATTCATGCCTTTTTATCCGAAAACAATATAATTATTAACGAACAGTTTGGCTTTAAGGCGCGCCACTCAACAGTACAGCAGTTGCTCAGTTACCAAATTTTTTGCCATGGAGATTAACAAAAAAAAAGCTCAGCTATGACTTTATTGGACATTCAAAAAGCCGTCGAGCGTGATGTCTTGAGTCGTTTCTATTCATATATATATTATTCCGCTATTATATGTAGGTATTTAATTTATTTTTGTATATACGTTTAATTTTAACGATTTCATGCATTTTGTTATTGATTTTTTGTAGTTTCGCTGAAGATGGTCCAAAATTCGGACCGAAACGTACGATTTTAAAATTTAATTATTATCATAAATAAAGGAATTAACCTTTGTGCACCGTTAACAGCGCTTGGCTCTTACTTAGTCCGTTTCACACTCTCTTTACTAAATTAAAACTCACTTTTGACATTTTACTTTTTTTTAATAATCACAAACGTAAAAGTTGTTTCAAAACACAAAAATGATTCTTTAAATATCTATCAGACACCTTTCTCTTTTTGTTAATTATTCCTCTAATTATTCAGTGGACTAGGCCTCCTGGGGATACCACTTAAAAAAAAACGCATCAACAATAGTACCTCATGGGTTATGTGGAAAACTATTGCAATCAAATAAAAATAATTATTTCACATATTTATATAAATTTTATATATTTATATGGAAAATGTCTACAAAAATATTTATTACAAATCACATCATAAAAGAAAATCGAGAAATGAAGGTATGTTGCATTACTAGAATTCTAATTATTAATTTGCAGAGATAAACAGAGTGTTTCTTAAAGACTGCCCACTAAGTACATAACGTTATTTCTTATCAAAAATTGAGTCGAAAAGTTCAGAGAGAGCCATTTTTTTCTATAATGCTTAATGAAGCAGTAATTATTGAGTTAAAGTTAATCCAATCAGCACTGTCTTTTAGTCGGGAGCTCACGCATACTACTAGGCGCGCAGAGAAACACTCTGTTTATCTCTGCAAATTAATAATTAGAATTCTAGTAATGCAACATACCTTCATTTCTCGATTTTCTTTTATGATGTGATTTGTAATAAATATTTTTGTAGACATTTTCCATATAAATATATAAAATTTATATAAATATGTGAAATAATTATTTTTATTTGATTGCAATAGTTTTCCACATAACCCATGAGGTACTATTGTTGATGCGTTTTTTTTTAAGTGGTATCCCCAGGAGGCCTAGTCCACTGAATAATTAGAGGAATAATTAACAAAAAGAGAAAGGTGTCTGATAGATATTTAAAGAATCATTTTTGTGTTTTGAAACAACTTTTACGTTTGTGATTATTAAAAAAAAGTAAAATGTCAAAAGTGAGTTTTAATTTAGTAAAGAGAGTGTGAAACGGACTAAGTAAGAGCAGTTCACTGATATATGACCGACTAAAGGGCGGCACTGACAATGAGTGGAGTGACTTTACTCAATGGTCCATTGCACCATGCAATAATTCTTTAAACTCTTAAACGGATTATTAATCCATATGGAACTTTAATCCTTAACTTCCCATTAAATGGGCATTCCACCTCTTAAACGAGGTATATGTGATGGGATAAAGGCCGGGCCGGAAACGAACCACAGACCTTTAAAATTACTCGCGAATCACGTCAAACAAAAATATCCTTAGCGGTTAGAAGGCGTGAAAACTTATTCTCTTTTTTCTGGAATCTTAGAAAATTCTTTTTTAATTGTTGGGCAAGACAAAGAGATGGTTGTGCAAATCGCCTATTATATACTTCTAATCATCTTAACGTTATTTTTAAAAACGTTCTTGTAATCTTTACATGAAATGTTTGTATAAGTTTTTTGAATTTTACAATTATACTTATACAATACTTATATAATACTAAAACCGTGTTTTATGTTGAGTGTGCTTGTGACCTACTTGCAGATCTCTGATTACTGCGAATTTGATCTCCACCTCGACGTAACCATTCTTGAAATGACACCTCAAGTTCTCTAACAGTAGAGTTTGGAAACTTCTTCGACACGTTCTCTGAAATAATAATACAAATAGTTAAATTTTTTATGCTATTACGGAAATACAGTCGAACCTACGATAGAGTCCAACCCACGAAACAGTCCAAAAGAGACTTATGATACGGTCTGCAGCTAGAAAAAGTGTTCCCGCACTTTCCATCCGTTGCAGGACCGTATTTAGGCTATGTTCCGAAATCTGTCGATTTGACTGGTTCAGCTCTTCTAGCTGTCACTGTGATTAGCATAAGGCGAAATCAGCCGTTTCTAGTAATGTCAAAACTTTAAACTAAAATCGGAACATATCCTTAGCATAACGCACCAAAACATTTTTAATATTTATACCAATTATGACTTTTGCTGCGAGACTAGTTTTAACTCCTACGCGACCCTTCTGACCTGACCAGCACAGTATATTTCTCATTTCATCTGAGAAAGTATATTTTAGTACATTTTTCAAGTGTTTGATGGCTGTTTCTCCACCAAATCGAAGTACCATGCCTTCCTAAAATTCAAGCAATGCAAACAAACCATGCAAGTGAGAGTATAAGTGAAGTAGTTGTAGAAGCTATGCATTAATAAGTGAAAGAACGATGCAATAAGCAAGCAAATTCCAAACAACAGAACATTCACGATGAAGAAAGAATCGTGTAAAAAGATTGTAAGGAATTAACAGGATGTCATATAACTTCAAGGGAGATTGCAGGTATTTATTTCCACCATCAGATGGAGCTCCTCCAAAAAAATTGCAAACGTACAAAATAAAATTTTACTTACAAAGTTATGTCGTAATTGAATATCCTCTTTTAATTTCTTCTCGAACTCTGTGAATTGTGGCAATGTCTGTACTGGTAATTCTGTTACATTTGGAATCTTTTTGCTTGCTGCGCTGTTTGTGTTGACTTCATTATTATTATTTTCTAGCAGTAAAGTGAGTCCATTAAGTTTGCGCGATAGTTTCTTGAACAGAAAAGTAATTTCTTGCCGGCATCCAGCTGTAAATAATAATATGAGTATTTTACAACTTGAAAGAAGCACATTAGGGTCGGTATTCATAGTCGGATTTTATTTCAAGACTGTCTTAAGATGTTAATATGGCTCTGTGATTGGTCTATAACGTCTTAAGATTGTATTTAACACGGTCTCAAATATAAAAATTGACTATGAATACCGGTCTAGGTTTCCTAGTACATACGAATATAGTTTCAAACTTGCCTATCTAAAAGTTGGAAAAGTTGTAGGGATAAAAATAACTTTACAGAGTTCTCTAAAAAGACCTATTAGGAAAACTGTATTCGTTTTAACCAGGGTCATTTGTATTCTTTTATGTCTATGAGATGAAATCAAGGAAATGAGTATGAAAATTATATAATGATTACAATATCAATATACTAGGTGGAACAACTACTGTAGGAAAAATATTGTGAGTAGGTGAGGTAATTTCACTACGAAAATGTTAAATAAACTTTTTCATCAGGTAAGTAGTTTAGTTACAATTAATTGATAATGGACGTCAACGCGAGTAAACTTTAATATTCACGGTTAGTCCTACGCCGCAGTGTATTGAAGTGAGCTAACGGGACCGTCCATTATCAATTAATTGTAATTAAATTACTCACCTGACAAAAAAGTTTATTTAACATTTTCATCTTGAAATTACTTCACCCACGCAGTATTTTTTCCTACAGTAGTTATGTTCCATCCAGTATAATAATTATTTACATACCGCAACAGAAATTGCCGTGTCTTATTCTTGAAACATCCTCACTATCGTTTTCTGTGCATGAATTTGACAAGCTGAATTCTGCTGTAGAACTTGAGGAACCTGTTAAAATCAAAAGAACTTTAAAACTATTATTCTTATTTCAATAGGAACATAAATTATTCATTTATTAAAAAATTTACGGACGTTATACATCCAAGATAATACAATTTTACAATAGAATATTAAAACAAAAACAAGTCAAATAGAAATCACATAAAAAATAATGTTAATAAGTCGCAAAGAATCGCAAAATCAACTTTAGAAAACTTATTTAAGGAGAATACTACTTAAGAATAATAAAAGCTATATAATTTAAATAAAAAGCATTAAATGGTCCATAGGCTTGTTTACATTACCAGAAGAATCATTGATCGGGGTTGAGTCTAGCCTTTTTCTTTTTCGATGCAAGGGTGGGTCGGTCGTACATGCATCGGTTTGTTTCTGAAGTTCTGAAGTTTGTTTCTGAAGAGACAACGAACATGTTCCTGCTAACATAACCACAGTACAAAATTAATTCTTGTTTGAAAACAATATTAATCAATTTTTATATAATATTATATAATAATTATGTATAATTATATAATTGGAACAGTAATACAGTATTTGTCAGAATGCAATAATATACAAATAATGTTGGTAGAAAAGAGCTATTCCGATCGATTAAAGTTGATCTATTTCTAAATTAAATCTTAACACCTATCGCTGCATTTCAAATCGATTCAATTCCATTAGTTTTTAATCAATATCGATGTATATTTGCAATATTTTTATTACAAATGCAAACTATTGAATATTTATATCGATTAAAAATAGAATTAAATCGATTTGAAATGCATCGATAGATATTAATTAAGATTTCTTTCACACAGATATAAATATAGATATATTTTAATTAATTAGAATCTCTATTTTCTATTAAAGAAGTGTGAAATAATATTTGTAGAACCAACATCGTCGATCGGGCATTCTGGCAGAGGTTTTAAAGTAAAAGCTGTAATAATAAATAATAATTCTTTAAAAAGAATTCATAAAACGTGACACTATATGTATGTAATACATATGCACACTCCATACGTACATTTATCTTGCGGTCGACGGGCGGCATTATCGTCATCGCTATCATCGTCATCGTTATCATCACTGGATGATTTTGTTGCAAGATCTGAAATTAAAAACATTGAATTAATGTATTTTTCATTAACGCATTATAAATAACAGACGTAAAAGAAAGAAAAGGGGAATAGAAGGGGAAAAAAGCAGTAGTCGAGGAAAGAATAGAAAATGTAGAAAAGAAAGTGAGATTATTAATGATGTGTGTGTGTGTGTGTGTGTGTGTGTGTGTGTGTGTGTGTGAAAGAGTAGGACATTAAATAAATTGGAATCCTGGAAACATATGTATTATACGCTTATACATTTTGTATAAGTGTAATGTAATAATTAAATCTTGAAAATTAATTTACCCGAACCATACAGAAAATCATCCTGTCTATTGTTCTTTTTTTCCTCTTGCTTCTGTCTGACGGAAATTTGCTTAATAATGCTTCGGTATCGTCATCCGTGCTGATGCAAATAGCGCTTTTCTCCATTTTCCGGGCTTCAATATATGTATCTGAAACAAATAATAATTTCAAGAAACCGATTCAATAACAGTTACCCAGATAGCCAAAAATGTCGACAGTGAAAGCGACCAGTTTGAATGTATATTTTCCTCGGCAGAGTGATGCATACATTTAGGGAACTGTATCAATAAAAATAACAGTGTACAAACGCTAGCAAATCGCTCCATCATAAAACTTTGACCTTTATCCGGATTACGACCTTCTTATTAGGAGGAATCAGTCATCAATCCTTCCTCATTTTTTACTCGATTGACACGAGTTCCCTTAATGTAGACAACTTTTGGCGAGCCATTGTAGAGAATAGTTCTTGAATAGTTCTCTGAGACATGCAGCAAACGTATAACTGGAATTTTTCTATCTGGGTATTAATACATAGTTGAAGTGTACCAAAAATATACATACCAAAAGGTCCTACCAAATACTGGTACGTTGTTTTACTCCAACAGCTTTCAGGCTTTCGCTTTTTAGATGCAGCCAATGTTACTGCTTCTCCCTTAGGCCACCACACTGTCATTACATCAGGGAGTACCCACGTTGATGGCACTGCAGCAGCCTACTTCTCAGTGACCACAACATAAAATGTATCACTCGACATCTTTTGATACAACTGCAATTGTAAAATAAGTTTGTTTACAATACATGCTGAGAAGATCAAACAGTCAGATTCAATTCGGTAATGCCTTTTTTTTGTTTTCCCCTCGGGTGAAGAGAGTTTGTTGTGTCATTAACCTCACCTTTAGGTTATATAGCACAGAGGCTGTAGTCCATTTGATACTACAAATGCTTTGAAGCGTTCTTCTTTTCCTTCTTTCTTCACTGAAAGAAAGAAGAAGAGGAATGCTTCGAACCATTTGTAGTATCAAGTGGACCACAGCCAGGATCTCTCTCTCCCCCCCCCCCCGTAGTCAGGGACAGGTTAATCGCAGTCGCAAGATTTTACGTACCTTTTTTAACTTCTGGAAGTAGTACTCCCGTAGGAAAGGAAGGAGATCGGGTCCTCGGACTCCTGAGGCCGGCCCACGCACAGTTGCACGTACTCTGTATATGTATAGGCTGCGTTCCGTGTTAATCTCTGCCAGCTGCCAGTACTGAAAATCTATAGTGTATGTGATGTATAAAACAATATAGATTTGCAGTACTGGCAGTGAATATCGGAACGCAGCCATATAGTCTTTCAGGATTTGTTGGATTAATTACCTCGTGACTCGCGGCACATTCCTCGCACTCACGTGTCCTTCGATCGAGATTCGCCGCCATATTGATATGCACGGCGCGCCGTACGCGAGCAGCGCTTCAATTAAAAAAATGACTGCCAGAAGTTGACTTTGGCCCTAAGTCGACTTTCCGTCATTTTTAGAAGTCGACTAGAAGTCGACTTATAAAAGTCGACTGAAAGTCAACTTTTGTAAGTCGACTATTTAGAAGCCGACTTTTAGTCGACTTTCCGTTATTTTTAAAAGTCGACTAGAAGTCGACTTATAAAAGTCGACTGAAAGTCAACTTTTGTAAGTCGACTATTTAGAAGCCGACTTTTAGTCGACTTTCCGTTATTTTTAGAAGTCGACCATTTAGAAGTCGACTTTTAGTCGACTTTCCGCCATTTTTAGAAGACGACTAGAAGTCGACTTACAAAAGTCGACTTACCGTCGACTTTCCGTCAACTGTGCTCTTAGGGTCTTTAATCTCGTTACGGAGGTTCTCTGCAAAATAGAAATATATGAGTGACAAACTTAATTAGCAACTATCACTTATAGCTACAGGCTTATAGCCCGTATATTTATTTATTTCAGTATAAAATAGTTTTTAAACCGTTTATATTAATTCTGACTGCAGACGGACTTTCGGGAACACTAGCGCCTTCTTCTTTTAACATGAATAACTAAAAAATATATTTCGGCTAATTACCGAGTTTATAAATATTTAATTATAATTATCTGGGTGACTCACAAACCTTTTTAATCACACTTCATAACTCTTCATACAAAATACAAACGATTCCATACAAAAACTTTTATTAATTTATGTATTTCGGCTAAATGCATGGTGTAAAAATAAATAATTAATTACAATTAAATGAATGACTCACAAACCTTTTTAATTGCACTTCAAAAGTCTTCATACGAAATACAAACGATTTAATTTTGTAGATTCTTTACCGGACATTCATTTCCGGTCAAATACATAAGTCGAGTTTTTGCTCTTAGGGTATTTAAGGCAAGCTTATTCTCAAATCGGCAGTTTCCGTACCCTTTCCGTTAGTTCCTCCAATAAGAACATTGCATTCAAGATATAAATATGTTACGTTGCGTACTATCTTGTATACAAATGTTATCGAAGAATTTGAGGTTAGTGTTTCGAGAATAATTGCTGGCTGTGCGGTTAAAACGATCGAAAAAAGAGAAAGTGGTAGTATTATACCTCGAAAAAATATAAGTAACAAGTAGTAGACATAATCTTTATATCTCGAAAAATCTCGAAAAAATCTAAGCAGTAGTATCTTTATTTCCGAAAAATTATAACCCAAGTGATACACATCACAAAATTATGTTACCTTATCAAAAAGAAGAGTCGCGCTTCAAGTGATCTAGATTACAATTACAAAAAAGAAATGATATTTCTTTAAATTACAGCGCCAATTACAGAGAGAACATATATATTGCCTCAAAAAATAATTGTTGCACTACCTACTTTGACAAATCTTTACATTGTGTCAATTAGAAAAGAATGTATGATAACAATTTTATGATTAAAAAATTTTATTTAAATTTCACAAGGGAATACAAGGTATTTAAATACAAAGTTTACATGTGTATTTTTTAGTGGTCACAAAGAATTACAGAGGTAACAGTACAAAATAAAAATATTTTATTAAAATATTTAATCCAACGAGGGAATACAATTTGTATTTAAATACAAAGTTTATATATGTATTTTTCAATAGAATAAAAGATTTAATCACAAAGAATTACAGAGGTAACAGTACAAAATAAAAATATTTTATTAAAATACATAAATTTTTCTTGTAAAAATACTTGGCATTGCTAGACCTCGAAATTTTAAATAAATAAGGACAACAATAAATAAAAATAATTCAGAAAAAAATGCGACGAGAGTAACAAAATGATTATCAGCGTGGTGTGTATGTGCGAGCGAGTGATATGGGTGTGCGTGACAACGGCGAATAATGCGGCTTATAATTAAGTATAGGATAAGTTTGTTTATTTATTTAAAATTTTGAGGTCTAGCAGCGCTAAGTATTTTTACAAGAAAAATTTATGTATTTTAATAAAATATTTTTATTTTGTACTGTTACCTCTGTAATTTTTTGTGACCACTAAAAAATACACATGTAAACTTTGTATTTAAATATCTTGTATTCCCTTGTAAAATTTAAATAAAATTTTTTAATCTTATAAAATTGTTATCATACATTCTTTTCTAATTGACAATATATATGTTCTCTCTGTAATTGGCGCTGTAATTTAAAGATATTATTTTTTTTTGTAATTGTAATAGATCACTTGAAGCGCGACTTTTCTTTTTGATAAGGTAACATAATTTTGTGATGTGTATCACTTGGGTTATAATTTTTCGGAAATAAAGATACTATACTGCTTAGATTTTTTCGAGATTTTTCGAGATATAATGATTATGTCTACCACTTGTTACTTATATTTTTTCGAGGTAATTTCTAACAGTTTATTTTTGTATGTATGTACATACGTAGCACTGCATAGCTCGCTGTTGTATAATGGCGCCCTACATTGGTACACAAAATGGCGACTAAACCACGTGACTCAGTTGACCAATCAAAAGGAGTTCGCTAATGTCGCTTCTCTGATTATAGGACTCTAGTCATAGTCTTCAATAAGATATCACCTCCCGTAAGTTAGCCGGTCAACTTCGACTTTATTAATTTTTTTTTTTAATTGTTTGTTGGTCGTTTGTTGATGATTGTTGGCCTAATTACAACGTTTGTTGGTTCTTAATTTTTGTTTAAATTAAAAAAGAAAAATTAGCCTTAATCGAGTTATTGATATATGTCGGCATTATGCGCATACGGTTTTTTCTATTTTCTGGGAAAACGGTTGACCACCAAACGTTTTACTGGTGATATTCGTGACCACCAAACGATTCCGCGTCGAATGAGCTATAAAAAAGTTAAATTGGTTGAAAAAAAAATTGTCCGGCTATCTTCACACCGGAAATTTTATTTTGATTTTACAGGAAAATTCTTGATCTTTTCGCGATTTTCTGCCGATGTTAAGGCCCGTATTTATAACCAACTAGCATGCCCCGCCGGGCTTCGCCCCGGAGAACATGTGTATTAAGACACGCAAATAGTCTCTCTCTCTCTCTCTCTCCCCTTCTCTCTCTCTCTCCTCTTTCTCTCCCTCTCTTCCTCTTTTCCTTTCTTCCTCTCTCTTTTTCTCCCTCTCTCCCTCTCTTCCTCTCTCCCTCTCTCCTTTTTTTCCTCTCTCCCTCTCTCCCTCTCTCCCTCTCTGTCCCTCTCTTTCCCTCCCTCTCCCTCTCTCTCTCTCCTTTTCTCTCTCCCTCTCTCCCTCTCTCCCTTTCTGTCCCTCTCTCTCCTTTTCTCAGATCGATAACGAAAAACTATACAGTTTATAGCACTCCCCGAGAAATTCTACGAGACTCCTAGAGATATCATTGCCGACCTTCGACTAGAGAGGATACGGCCTTAGAGGCGTTCAGGCATAATCCCACGGATGGTAGCTTTGCACCACCGGCCGCTCGACCGAGTGCGTGAACCAAATGTCCGAACCTGCGGTTCCTCTCGTACTGAGCAGGATTACTATCGCAATGACCGGTCATCAGTAGGGTAAAACTAACCTGTCTCACGACGGTCTAATTTATATACAATTCTTTAAAATTCGATCAATTATTTCCCGAAAAATTCGTCAAACTTCTGATACCTGCTTCCAAAAAGATCGGTAATGAAAAATTATATACTTTATAGCACTCCCCGGAAAATTTAACCCCTACTTTATGTACAATTCTTTGAGATTCGGTCATTCCGAAATCGGTTTCCAAAAAGATCGGTAACAAAAAATAGTACATTTTATAGCACTCCCCGAGAAATTCTACTCCTTCTTCATGTATAATTTTTTAAGAATCAATTATTTTCCGAAAAATTTAAAAAATTAAAAAAACCGGTTTCCAAAAAGATTGGTAACGAAAAATTATACACTTTATATCACTCCCCGAAAAATTCTACCCCTGTTTGATCCATAATTCTTTGAAATTCGGTGAATTATTTCCCGAAAAATTAAAAAAATTAAAAAAACCGGTTTCCAAAAAATCGGTAACAAAAAACTATACACATAGTGGCACTCCCCGGAAAATTCTACCTCTATTTCATATATTTCAATCAATTATTTCCCGAAAAATTTGAAAAATTAAAAAAACCGGTTTCTAAAAAGAAAATTTAACTCCTACTTTATGTACAATTCTTTGAGATTCGGTCATTCCGAAATCGGTTTCCAAAAAGATCGGTAACAAAAAATAGTACATTTTATAGCACTCCCCGAGAAATTCTACTCCTTCTTCATGTATAATTTTTTAAGAATCAATTATTTCCCGAAAAATTTTAAAAATTAAAAAAACCGGTTTCCAAAAAGATTGGTAACGAAAAATTATACACTTTATAGCACTCCCCGAAAAATTCTACCCCTGTTTGATCCATAATTCTTTGAAATTCGGTGAATTATTTCCCGAAAAATTAAAAAAATTAAAAAAACCGGTTTCCAAAAAATCGGTAACAAAAAACTATACACATAGTGGCACTCCCCGGAAAATTCTACCTCTATTTCATATATTTCAATCAATTATTTCCCGAAAAATTTGAAAAATTAAAAAAACCGGTTTCTAAAAAGAAAATTTAACCCCTACTTTATGTACAATTTTTTGAGATTCGGTCATTCCGAAATCGGTTTCCAAAAAGATCGGTAACAAAAAATAGTACATTTTATAGCACTCCCCGAGAAATTGTACTCCTTCTTCATGTATAATTTTTTAAGAATCAATTATTTCCCAAAAAATTTAAAAAATTAAAAAAACCGGTTTCCAAAAAGATTGGTAACAAAAAATTATACACTTTATAGCACTCCCCGAAAAATTCTACCCCTGTTTGATCCATAATTCTTTGAAATTCGGTAAATTATTTCCCGAAAAATTAAAAAAATTAAAAAAACCGGTTTCCAAAAAATCGGTAACAAAAAACTATACACATAGTGGCACTCCCCGGAAAATTCTACCTCTATTTCATATATTTCAATCAATTATTTCCCGAAAAATTTGAAAAATTAAAAAAACCGGTTTCTAAAAAGATCGGTAACAAAAAATTGTACACTTTATAGCACTTCCCGGAAAATTCTACCCTTGTTTGATCTATAATTCTTTGAAATTCGGTGAATTATTTCCCGAAAAATTAAAAAAAATTAAAAAAACCGGTTTCCAAAAAATCGGTAACAAAAAACTATACACATAGTGGCACTCCCCGGAAAATTCTACCCCTATTTCATATATTTCAATCAATTATTTCCCAAAAAATTTAAAAAATTAAAAAAACCGGTTTTCAAAAAGATCGGCTATACAAATTATACAGTTTGTAACACTCCCCGGGAAATTCTACCCCTGTTTTATATACAATTCTTTAAAATTCGGTCAATAAATTCCCAAAAAATTGAAAAAATTTAGGAACCGTCTTCCAAAAAAATCGGGAACAAAAAATTATACATTTTATAGCACTCCCCAGGTAATTCTACCCCTATTTTATATACAATTCTTTAAAATTCGGTCAATTATTTCTCGAAAAATTAAAGAAATTAAAAAAACCGGTTTCCAGAAAATCGGTAACGAAAAACTATACACCCTATAACACTCCCCGGAAAATTCTACCCCTATTTCATATACTTTTGGTTAAAAATCGGTCGAATAGTTTAAGAGTGTATAAAGGACATACATACATACATACATACATACATACATACATACATTCTTTTTTATATATATAGATTTTATAGATGTTAGCCTTAAATTGATAGAAATAAACCTTAAGCCGTAAGCAAATAAACCAATCTTCGATTACTTTAATGTGAGATAATTTTTCGTTTTTTTTTCGTTTTTAAGACTAATAATAAACCAACAAACGCTAAAATTAGACCAACAATCATCAGCAAACGATTACGCATCGATTAGGCTTTTTTTTAATTAAAAATAAAATTTTTCCGGCTAACTTAAGGCTAATTTTTCTTTTTTAATTTAAACTAAAATTAAGAACCAACAAACGTTGTAATTAGGCCAACAATCACCAACAAACGACCAACAAACGATTAAAAAAAAGAAAATTAATAAAGTCGAAGTTGACCGGCTAACTTACGGGAGGTCAAGATATCGTCTTAAGTAATGTATTGGTCTATAACCGACCAATCAGAATGAGAAACAAAGGGCTCTACTTTGCACTACCACACCACACATACAAAAATTCTCTGATTGGTTCCCCCCAAAAAAATGTTGATGCGCAGTACGGATCGGCGCAGACCACAAAAAAGAGTTGAGTGAACATACTGGTTATACTGTGGCTAAGCTATGCTCTATGCATTTTATGTGCGATGGCTTTATCACCCTATCTGAACGGACTGAACGCACGTTCCAATACTTCCAATAATAGTCTTTCCTCCATCGACCGACCATGATCCTGAACGCCGTGTCAAGAGCAACCGCTGGCGCTTTAAGAGTCGCCAAGCCTTCTCTCCTGCAGAATGAAGCAGCGAAAGTTTCAGGCGTCCTTACCGTCAACAGTAAGTACACATTTCGCAATTTAACTCTACAAAAACAATCGCCGATTGCACTGCATGACACTGTCGACACGCTTGCCGTCTGCCATCCATTCTTCGCTCGGACGATAAATCTTCCATGAAAAATCGAACAATTTAAAATTTTCGACAGTCTCGATTCATAATAACCGATACATTTTGAATTTCATGCAAATTCAAACGAAAAGAATTGATCATCGATTATATAATCGGCGATCGATTGATGTAGTATAGATTCCTCTTGCCAATATGGCGACTTAATCACGTTCGTTTTTATCCCGTTCATATTAATTCTACGGATGGATAAACATAAGTGCCCGTCTACAATAGGTGTTTTAAGCCCTAAGCCCTAAGAAATTGACTAATCACAGTCAATTATTCTCCTCAAATTCAACTGTGATTGAACAATTTCTTGTTTTTTACAGTTTGCGTTTAACAATAAATTCAACGTAGCCAATTGCTTATTTCCTTTCGATATTTCCCTCTATTCAGATATTTTGAAGATTATGTTTCGAAATATATATTAGAATTATGTTGAGAAAAGTTTCGGAGAGGCTAAGAATCTAGTTTTGGATAGTTATATAATTCGTATAATGTTAGCCAACTGACACTTTTTTAAAAAAATTAAGTGTGAAATCAATTGTATTTTGTTTGTAGATTATTGTAGTGCGTTCATTTTTGTTTGTTTGTTTATAATTAATTTTTAATTTAAATATTTAATTGTAGACCATGAAACTAGTCGACATGTATTATAAAATTAAAACAGGGTGCAAGTAGAAACTTGTACATTGCGCTTCCTCATATTTTTTAAGTAAGCAAGTAGAAACCTGCATTGCTTCCTCTATTTTAAGCCATAATTATTTATATTTATTTATTTTGTGGCTTTCTCATAGAGGAAGCAATCAAAATTATGGACCTTTAACCGCATATAAAGCTGAATCTAATCAACTAAATGTTAAAGAATTATATATGAAATTGGGGTAGAAAAGACTGAAAAATATAATAAAATTGGAAATAGATCGATATCTCCAAATTTGCGGAAGTTAAAGCATAAACAAACAATTCTGCAAAAATTCAAAATTTTATTTTAAAAAAGCCCCTTAATTATTAGCAATTTTTATTAATTCTATTATATTTTTCAATTCTTTCTACCCCTATTTCATATATAATTCGTTAAGATTTGGTTGATTAGTTCTGGAGTAAAAGAATTAAATTTCTATAACTCCAGAACTAATTAACCAAATCTTAACGAATTGTATATGAAATAGGGGTAGAATTTTCCGGAGAGTACTATAGAGTGTGTATTTTATCGTTACCGATGTTCTGGAAACCGATTTTTTAATTTTTCTAATTCTTACGGGTAAAAGAATTTAAAAAAACGGTTTCCAGAACATCGGTAACAAAGAACTATACACTCTATAGTACTCTCCGGAAAATTCTACCCCTATTTCATATACAAGTCGTTTAGATTTGCTTGACTAGTTCTGGAGTTATAGAAATTTCGGTAAATTCTGCAAATAGACACACACATACATACATACAGACATTTTTTAAAATTGCAATTTTTCGACGTTTTAGAACATTCTGAACACATTCAAAAAAACAAAAAATTTTTCAAAGCTTCCTTTATGAGGAAGCAAAATTATGTAGGGAATTGATTGTATTTTGTTTGTAGATTATTGTAGTGCATTCATTTTTGTTTGTTAGTCCATAATTAATTTTTAATTAAATATTTAAAGTGTCAGTCGTCGGTTAACATTATGTTATGATACATCAACATATAAAATAAAAAAACTCTTTTGTAGTTAATTGTATTTTGTTTGTAGAGTTTTGTAGTAAAGTTAAGAAGTTTTAGTCTCTTTAAATTGTTGATAATTAATAAATACATTTGTTGAACTATCCGACAATTAATCAAAACGATAGGGCTGCTGCCCTCAGCTACATAATTCATATATAATACATAAATACATAACAAATATATTTATTAATTATAAACAATTTAAAGAGACTATAAAATTTCTTCACTACAAAACTCTACAAACAAAATACAATGGACTACAAAAGAGCTTTTTTTATTTTATAATATATGTTGCTGTATCATATGATGTTAGCCGACGACTGACACTTTAAATATTTAATTAAAAATTAATTATATGGATTAACAAACGAAAATAAATGCACTACAAAAATCTACAAACGAAATACAATCGATTTCACACTTAATTAAAAAAAAAAAACTGTCAGTTGTCGGCTAACAACATACGAATAGTTATGTATTATGTTATATAACATATTTTCCTAACGTTTTCTCGATTTAATCGTCGCAAAGATTTGGGAGTATCTTGAAATTAATTTCTTCAAGAGATATGAAAACATTTTAACTATTTGTTTATGGAGTTATTAGTAGAATTGAAGAATCGTTTTCTTAAAATTCCCAGAAATAACTTAAGATAATTTCTTATGTCAAAGAGAAATGTTCAGTCACTTGTCTTTTGAGCGTGTAGTTAGATTAGATAATTGTGACATTTAGACTGCTATGAATCACAAAATCTTATCATTTATTAAAAAAAAATTAACAAAAATTAGTATATTTTTTATCTTTTAGGTGTATATAGTTCTTTAGTTACGTACAGCTTCTTAATTATGTACAAATTTTCTGAAGCTTAAATGTAAGATTTAATTATCTGAAATAGGAAGAAACTATGCTGCTAAAGCTGCAGCTGCACCCAAAGGTGGTGCGCAAGGAAAGGTAGTAGCTGTCATTGGTGCTGTTGTTGATGTACAATTCGACGACGCTCTTCCACCTATCCTTAATGCTTTGGAGGTACAGAATCGTACACCCAGGCTAGTACTTGAAGTTGCTCAGCATCTTGGAGAAAATACAGTACGCACCATCGCTATGGACGGTAATATTTTTTAGATATTATAAAACGCAGTATGTGTAGATTTGCAAATTTTAATTATGGATTTGCATAAAATGTGCATCGAAGTTAATGAAAGCTTTATTAAGAGTTAATATATTTTGCATAAATACAAATTGACTTTTGGTAGATACAGCAATAGATCACTCGTATTTGTAGGTACGGAAGGCCTGGTACGTGGTCAGAACGTTTTAGATTCTGGATATCCTATTCGTATTCCAGTAGGAGCCGAGACATTGGGCCGCATTATCAATGTCATTGGTGAACCCATTGACGAACGCGGACCCATCCCCACAGATAAGCTAGCCCCTATTCATGCAGATGCTCCTGAATTTGTAGACATGTCCGTCGAACAAGAGATTCTAGTCACGGGCATCAAGGTCGTGGACTTGTTAGCTCCTTACGCCAAAGGTGGAAAAATCGGTAAGACACATTGCGATAGAATTAGAACTATGGAAAGTAAAAAAAAAGAATTTGATTTTTTAAGCAATATTTTATTGAAATTAATCATTTATTTATGTTAATGTCCATATTACGAGTCGCTTCGATATTATTTGTCAGGCTTATTTGGTGGTGCTGGAGTTGGCAAAACTGTACTCATCATGGAACTGATCAATAATGTGGCTAAAGCTCATGGTGGTTATTCGGTATTTGCCGGCGTGGGTGAAAGAACCCGCGAGGGTAATGATCTTTATCATGAGATGATCGAATCAGGTGTCATTTCTCTCAAGGACAAGACCTCTAAGGTAGCGCTAGTGTACGGACAGATGAACGAGCCGCCTGGCGCTCGCGCCCGCGTAGCTCTAACTGGACTCACCGTCGCCGAGTACTTCCGTGATCAGGAAGGTCAGGATGTGCTGTTATTCATTGACAACATTTTCAGATTCACTCAGGCTGGTTCCGAGGTAAATAGATATAATTTAATAAGTAAACCTATATATAACTGACAAAGAAAAATTGTTTATAACTTTATTAATATATTTATGTGATTTTAATTTATATAATTAATAAATTTTATATTTGTATATTTGCAATATTTCCGATTCTTTAAACTAAACGATTGTTGTGTCTTATTTTGATATATTGGATATTGAAAGAAGGTTCTGATACTTCAAAAATTTATATTACGTGTTAAAAAGGATAAAAAATACTTCAACACAACGTATTTTTTATCCCTTTTAATACGTACTATAAATTTTTAAAGTATCAGAGCCTACTTTCAATATCCAATATATCAAAATAAGACAAGATTCGTTTAGTTTAAAGAATCGGAAATATTGCAAATATACAAGTATATACATAATTTTTTATTTTAATAATACAAATAATTTGCATTTTTTGTCTATATTTTACACGACTTGTACATATTGGCAATTTATTCTAGAG
Source organism: Temnothorax ravouxi (assembly GCA_030770255.1). NCBI lineage: Eukaryota > Metazoa > Arthropoda > Insecta > Hymenoptera > Formicidae > Temnothorax > Temnothorax ravouxi. Next base: position 20,182 of record JASTWP010003585.1, read on the forward strand.
AAGTTATTTATATAAAAATGATTTAAACAATATAGCATATATTTCTCATCTAATTGAGTTAACATAGTACGTTAAGGCTCCTGGGTACTCGTCGCAGGCGCATAAACCTGCATCGTATCACATTCGTTTTACAGATGTTCAATAACTGTCAAGAAAGGGATGTAACTCGGCGTATTTTTGAAATTTGCTGAAATGATCTGTAGTGTTATTTTAAGCAAATATTTGGAAATACCATGCAAGATTTTTCAACGTGTCATTTCTCGCTTCTGACGTCACATTCCAACATGGCCACGACGAGTCCAGGAGCCTTAATACACTCATTATCATATATGCTGTTGCGGACGAGAGAGAGAGAGAGAGAGAGAGAGAGAGAGAGAGAGAGGGAGGGAGGGAGAGAGAGAGGGAGGGAGAGAGGGAGAGAGAGAGGGAGAGAGAGAGGGAGAGAGAGAGGGAGAGAGAGGGAGAGAGAGAGAGAGAGAGAGAGATCGGCACGATATATTAAAAGTAAAAAGAGATTATACAAGCTGTGTCGCCTTGCATTCTACGAATTATTTAGATCCATCTAATCACCTGTTTATCAAAATAAAAAATTTCTGTTTTTGACAAGGTCAATTTTTTCGTCTTTAATCATCTCATAAGTCAATTAAATATTTTCAAACTCTTAATAACTATTAATATTTCTGTAATGTATATATGTCTTTTAGGTGTCCGCTTTGTTGGGTCGTATTCCATCCGCCGTGGGTTACCAACCTACGTTAGCCACCGACATGGGTACCATGCAGGAACGTATCACCACGACGAAGAAGGGATCTATTACTTCCGTTCAAGCTATTTATGTGCCTGCTGATGACTTGACAGATCCTGCTCCTGCTACCACCTTCGCTCACTTGGACGCTACAACCGTGTTGTCACGCGCCATTGCTGAGTTAGGTACGTATCTCTATGAGAATTGCATCTATTGTGTCACGGTATTGTGTCCGATAATCTTTCGAGCATTTATTGGCGATACAGGTATTTATCCAGCTGTTGATCCTCTCGACTCCACATCCCGTATCATGGATCCCAATATTATTGGAACGGAACACTATAATATTGCTCGTGGTGTACAGAAGATCCTCCAGGATTATAAATCGCTGCAGGATATTATTGCAATTTTGGGTATGGATGAATTGTCAGAGGAAGACAAACTGACGGTTGCACGCGCGCGTAAAATCCAGAGGTTTTTGTCTCAGCCATTCCAGGTAAACACTAATATAAATATAAATATAAAACACT
>JASTWP010003586.1:0-21440 GCA_030770255.1 Temnothorax ravouxi
TTCGTCAATTGATAACCGCTATTTTATGGTTTCCGTATGTTTCGTCTGATGAAATGAATGATTCCACGAAAGAAAGAAATCGTGGAGTCGACAGGACGTAACAAAAATTTTATTTAAATTTCACAAGGGAATACAAGATATTTAAATACAAAGTTTACATGTGTATTTTTTAGTGGTCACAAAGAATTACAGAGGTAACAGTACAAAATAAAAATATTTTATTAAAATATCCAACAAGGGAATACAATTTGTATTTAAATACAAAGTTTATATATGTATTTTTCAATAGAATAAAAGATTTAATCACAAAGAATTACAGAGGTAACAGTACAAAATAAAAATATTTTATTAAAATACATAAATTTTTCTTGTAAAAATACTTGGCGCTGCTAGACCTCGAAATTTTAAATAAATAAATAAACTTATCCTATACTTAATTATAAGCCGCATTATTCACCGTCGTCACGCACACCTATATCACTCGCTCGCACATACACTACACCACGCTGATAATCATTTTGTTACTCTCGTCGCATTCTTCTCTGAATTATTTTTATTTATTGTTGTCCTTATTTATTTAAAATTTCGAGGTCTAGCAGCGCCAAGTATTTTTACAAGGAAAATTTATGTATTTTGTTGATGTAGTTTTGCGCGTGTTTACTCTGGTAGGGGAAGTAGCATGAAAACATACCGAAATCTCTGGAAGGTCGATGAGGCTGATCGAGCAACGATCTACGAAAACCGAGCAGTTGCTCTGACGCAGTCATTCGACTCAAACGGTTCACGTATATAAAACATTGTATCTCTCAAATATATAAGTGTGTTAATTCTGCAATCAACAACTCGGCGTTGAGAACATCTAACATTCCTGACTCCTCTCCCTACACTCGTTAGCGTCAACAGGTTATGGGCCCAGCATTCTAACTGAGCACGAGGTGTGAGGAAGCGAGGAAACTCTGGAACGTTCGCGAAAGTCGAGTTAGCTGTGTGGCGGCCTTTGTGTACTGCACGTGTTCGTCAAAACCGTCGCGTTCGTGCGTGTGTCGGAATCAAGAATGACGGACGAGATCTCAACGCGGAATATAACAAAGTTTAACGGATCAAACTTTCAGGGTTGGAAATTCCAAGTGAATTCGTTGTTTCTGGCTCATGGTATACGTGACGTCGTGGATGGCTCGCGAACGATGCCGGCCGGGCCGGCCGAGGAATCGACGAGGAAAACGTGGCTGAAAGACAATGCGCGTGCGATGTTTCTGATATCGTCGTCGATCGAATATCGGGAGCTGGAACCGTTGTTGGTGTGCAGCACGGCCAAAGAAATGTGGGATAAGCTGTCTCGCATTCACGAACAGAAATCTTCGGCGAATAAGCTGTTGCTTACGCAGAGATTCCATGAGTATCGGATGTCTCCGGGAGACACCGTGGTACAACACATCGCGAAAGTGCAGAACATGGCCGCACAATTGCGGGATGTGGGTGAAACGGTTTCCGATATGACAGTTATGGCGAAAGTGCTTGCGAGTTTGTCGTCGAAATATTCAACGTTCATGACGGCATGGGACAGCGTTGATCCGGGACGGCAAACTATGGAACATCTACAGGATAGACTGATTCGCGAGGAAGCTCGATTAACCGGTGAAAGCGAACCTGGTGGTGCTTTTTCAGCATTCAGGAAAAATAGTGCGGTGAAAAATGAACAATCGGGCGCGAAGTCGAACAATAAAAAAACGCGTAAACCGAAAGAGCAGAAAGACATTGAATGCTTCAAATGTAAAGAAAAAGGACATTACGCGCGGGAGTGTAAGAATAAAGGGTGCGTTCGGGGAGACGCTATTAACGCTACCAACGCAAACGCTACCAGGACTGTTCGTAGAGCCAATAGCGCAATAGTGATAGTGAGTTCTATGAACAGTCATAGCGTTAGCGTTGGTAGCGAGCTCCCCGAACGCACCCTAGTGTTTGCGTTGGTAGTTTTGATAGCGTCTCCCTGAACGTATTCAATAGAGGTATTCAAATAAGAAGTTTAACAGTTTGACAGGTTATGTCAGGTTAAATTCGATGTAAAAAGTTAATTAATTAATTAAGTTAATTAATTAACTTTGGGCACGCTACTCTTTAAGGTTATGCAAAATACATAAGTGACTCATTAACCTGTCACATTAATTTTTGGCATAACCTGTTGACATAACCTGTCAAACCGTTAAACTAACTTATTTGAATACCCATAATAGTACGCAGTTCTCTCGATTTCTCCGGGGCGAAGATTTCTCCGGCTCATTTTTAGGTGGAAAAGCAATTTGTAAGTACATACGTCTGTATGTTACAAGTGGATTTGCCATTTATTCGAAAACGGGACTTGCTTCTGAAGTCGCTGTGCAAAAAAGCAAAGAAATGTATTTCAATAAGAAATATATGTAACGTTTAAACATATTACATGCAAAACATAATTATTACATTTAAAGAATTTTATAATAATAGACATATTGCTTAATCATTAAAATATATAAAAAATTATATTTATTATTTCATTTTCTACATGAACAAAAATTAATTTGCATTATTTCATCATTGCTACTATTTTTATATTTATTTCTTTATTATATAAGAATAAAGAAGATAAATCAATATATAACATTAAGATAAGAAATGACAGTAATAAAAGAACAGTAACAAATAAGAAATGAAATGTGCTGACTACATTTATAACTATAAAAATTATAATAATATAGTTTTAGTTAATGGCAAAGAATGATATTAATAGATATTTTGTATACGAAAAATAAATTATATTTTCGTGTTTTCTTGTTTTATTTTTTTTAGGTACTGTTATTGGAAGTAGACATACAACACAGTTTCTGCACGAGAAAAAAGCTCCTCTCGGTTGTGCGTCGTTTCCTTGTCGGTGTGTAATACTCATTGTCAATCTCAAGTCTATAAAGAATAAAATGCAACAAGATCGCAAAAAGATTGTTGTAACAGCAGTATCGCTTATAGTGCAAGAATTAGAGTTTTCATCGTCTGAAAGCGATGATGAAGAATTACAATTAATTGGAAGAAACCCAAGAAGAACTGTAACAAGAATCGAAAATTATGTAGAAGAGTTAATACCAAAATTGACAAAAAAAGAATTTAAAGCTCATTTCAGGTATGAATTACTAATTATAAAATTTTTCTAAAAAAAGCCGTGTTACATGAGTGAATTTCGTTTGTATCGAAAAATTGAAGCCTCGATCTTTTCCGCGATGCCGATTGGTTATCTCGATGCGTTGTGTGCGAGTTATTACTTCGAGTTATTACTTCATTTGCAGCTGTCATTGTATATTTTGACAGTTGTGTGTATCTTGATTAATAGTCTTGGTTAATAATTTTGGTTAATAGTGTAATAGTAATAGCATAATGTTAAAGCTAAATAGCGCGCGCGAAGCGCGCGTCTGTAGTGTCTAGTTTCTAAAAAAATAAATAAATAATATGTATATTATATAATATGTGTGTTATGTGTATATAATTTAGGATGTTACCTGAAACTTGCAATTACATTCTGTCTCGTATTGAGCACAGACTACACAGAATAACAAATGGAACCCCTATGATTTCTCCGCGAACGCAATTCTTGTTAGCCTTATGGAGGATGGCTACCCCAGATTCCTTTCGGTAAGTTATAATAATTTTTTGTAATGTCCGGTTGTTATTGACATCTGTGTGTTTGATAATAAAAATATAAACTGTTACTTTTATTATCGTGCTGTATACAGAATTTTCTTTACGTATATATGCAGGGTAAAGCACTTAAAATTACTACCTTAAATATCTTCGCTATTTTTAGTGATACGAAAAAATTATTCTTACAAAAGTTATACGACATTAAGAAGATATGCTATGCTGTGCAATGATTTTTCTTTGAAAAAGTGAAGTTTAACGAAATTTAGTATTTTATTTAAAAGTGTCAAAATATTTTGTAAATTATTTTTTATTTTTGAAATATATAATTTTTGACTGTTTTGCCTTACCTTGTATATATCAATGTCAGTGTAACTATAATTAAATCTTTAATTCAGTTTTTATGTCTATTTCTTTATGTTTAGTTCAATATGTGAACGCTTTAACGTTGGTAGAAGCACCTCACTATATATTACAAGACGTGTTGTAAAGGCACTCATTGAGCTTGCGCCTATTATTATTAAGTGGCCTACAGGTGAAAGGGTAGACGAAGTGTGGGCAGGATTCGAAAACACGAGTGGTTTTCCGAAAGTTATTGGCGCTATAGATGGCACCCACATAAACATACCAGCTCCAAAAAAGTACCCTGAATCTTACGTCAATCGGAAAGGTCACCATTCCATTCAACTTCAAGTATGTTTTATGTTTTATTTTAAATTTTTCCATTATATTTTTAATTACATTTTATAATTATTTATTTGTAATGTTTTTCTTTTTGTTTAGGCTATCTGTGATCATAAGTGCCAGTTTATACATTGTTTTGTTGGAAATGTTGGATCCGTACATGATCAGCGAGTGTTCCGTCAATCTGAAGTGCAACATTACTTGGGTAATGTTACAAAATTTCCACAAGACAGCCACTTAGTCGGTGATCTGGCTTACAAATTGCATGAAAATTTAATGACACCATACCGAGACAATGGTCATTTAACAGAACGACAACGAAATTATAATTTCTGTCACTCTTCAGCGAGAATTGCCATTGAAAGAGCATTTGGAATGTTGAAAGGAAGATTCCGAAGTCTGTTGACTGTACTTGCAATGGTGCGAGTCGATCAAATTCCTGCAAACATTCTTGCTTGTTGCATATTGCACAATATTTGTTTAGAAAGAGATGACGCGCTTGATTTTGAAATAAATGATGTTGAGGCGATTGATGTAGCGGAAAATGCTATAAATGTTCTTGATGCACGTGCTGGTGCTGCCAAAAGAGATTTGCTGTGCGAAACATTAAGAATTAGACATGTCTAGCCGACCGTTAAGCGATTTATATACATTTTTGCAATTGCGATAGCATTGATACATTGTTCACTATTCTTTTTTGATACGCTTTTTAAGGTAAATTACACAATTCTTGCATGACGTTTTCGTTTTTGATTCACGCTCGAAAGTTCGATACGAAATGCTCGTTGGGATGAAATAACATTTATAATATATACGGGCGAAAGTTTCCTGAACTCGTGAAATTATTAGTTGTCATTGACATCCGCGTTTTCTGTCATAAAATTTTTGTAAACTTTTAAATAATTTTGTATCGAGAATTTACGAGTTTACAGTGAAGATAACTTTTGATATCTTTTTCAGTCCTGCTCGTATTTTTCGTACATCTACTTCTTGAAGAACACTGGCCCAGAGATACAGATATTGAGAGTGAAATGGTTTTGCATTTCAACTGGCAGCAACGTGACTACCCGAGCAGGTGAGATCGCTACGCAGGAAGGAGATAAACACATGGTACGGGATCGCTGAATCTCGCTTGCCATTTTCATTTAATTATTAAAGGGGAGTGTCTGAGACGATACAAACGGAATGTAAAATTTTAGTTTTGCTAAAACTAGTATCACGTATGTACGTCGCAGCTGTAATGGAAATTGCGGAATTGTAATTTTCAATTCACAAATTAGTTTGTTACTGAAACACTTATTTTGTTGAAGATCCTGTATGTTTTGGATGGAAGATCAAATGCGTATTGATGATGTATTGCGCTACATTAACGTGAAAGAGCGATAGCTACAATTACTTCTCCGATTAATTGTTTTGTTTTTATAGCGACACTAATTAGCGTCAATTTCAATGCGAGTATCAAGTTTTTTTTTAATTTTTTTTTTATTTTATATTCTATTTCTAATAATTCTAAGTTATATATATGTAACAGCAGTTTCTCAAGAAATGTGTCACGCATATAGCAAACGTATTAAATTATATTACTTTTAAATTGTTAAATAAAATTACTGTTTAATCTGGATGTACAAGGAGATTAGTAAATTTCAAAATAAATCTTATAGTATGATTTTATTTTTGTGTTTACAGTTAATACAGAAACCCAATAGAAAAAAGTTATTACCTAATTCATTAAAATATCCATATATTCAACTTTGATATACTCTAAACATTTTTAATCAAGTACTCGTTTTCTTTTTGAAGAATAGGAAATAATATAGTCTAAGGCTGATATTACATTAATTTTTGGACAAATTTTTTGAACGTGTTAATTGGCTACAAAATACAAAACTTCTTGAGTCTCTAGTTTTCTATTCTACAGCCGATCAACACATTTGAAAAATTCGTCATACGACAAATGTGATATCAGTCGAAGACAGTTTCTAGCTCACAAATAGTTTAATTGTAACAAAATTTTAAATAACGCATATAATTAAGTTACTTATTAAAGTATAGTGTACAATACTTCTTCATCGTTTTTTGATTAAAATAATAAAATTAAATGCTCAAATTACGACTTCCAAAATTCTCTGCCAGCGCTGAAAATCTATAATATATGTTACAAGTAATGTTCTATAGTTATATATTCTACAGTTTGTCGATAAGTTTGTCCAGTTTCTCCAGCAGCTTATGTTTCACTTCCATCTTCTCCTTATGTCTCTTCTCTTTCTGTTCGTTATCTATTTTTTGGGAAACATCATTAGCCTTACGTTTACCTGTAAATGTACAAAAATATATATCTTTAGTCTTTTGTACTGAAAAGTGTATTGTGACTAAAGCCGGATTCACACCTTAGCAGAAAAACAGAAAGCAGAAAGGCAGAGGCCCAATCAGAACTCTCATTTATAGTAAGCAGTATTTAATAGTATATACCTTCACATGGCATGTAATATTTGTGAAACATTGTTTTAATTGAAAACAATGTTTCACAAATATTACATGCCGTGTGAGTCAATACATATTGTCTATTATGATTGAGAGTTCTGATTTGCTTCTGCTTTTTTCTGCTAAGGTGTGAAGCCTAAGCTGGCCTAAGGCTGAGATTTTCTTATATATCCTATATCCGATAACGACATTGTCAGACGTAGGCTGCGGGATAAAAAATTTCCCGAATCTTTAGAAATTTTCTATCACGCAGTCAATCGCTACGTCCGACAATGTCATTGACGGATATATGAAATCTCAGCCTAAGGCTGATATTACATTTGTCGTATGACAAATTTTTTGAATGTGTTAATTGCAAAAAAAAGTTCTTGAGTCTCTAGAAATTCTTTTCTATAGCCAGTCAACACGCTTGAAAAATTCGTCGTACGACAAATGTGATATCAGCCTGATGCTAAAATTTAAATTTAAGTATCACCAAAAGTCTGGACTCAAATTACGATTTGCGCAAATGCATATTGACTTACAAGGCACACTAATATTCACGTTGGAAGATTTTCCAAGGATATTTAAGTTGTGGGAAGAGCTAGGATTTTCTGTTTTAATCGTTTCTGCACCAGTGGAAGATAATGTACTCAAAGGTTCCATGTACGGTTTGTCTCCCAGAAGACTCTCCATCAGCTAAACAATTTATACAATTTCAAATAAAAATATGTCTAAATAGGAAAGGTGGTTTTATTATAGTTTTATACATGTGTACACTGCATTTCACGGATTGAGAGAGGAACTTTTTCAGTGTAGACTAATAAAACCAATCCGCTTAATCTCTGAACCAAGCATTAGTTTATCATTACACTAGTCTACACCGAAAAATATATCAATCCCTGAAACGTGATATATGTACATACATTATACACTTACGTCCAAATATTTCCATTCTCGCCTACCGTTTCCAGACTTTTTATTAAAATCCTTCACAGATTTATATGTGCGTTTCATAGTGTTTACCCGTGTACAGCATTGTCTACCGGAAACCATGTAGCCTTTTTTAGTTAAAATTTGAGCAATTTGTTCCCATATTTTTTTATGGCTTACTTTTCCAAGATACATATCTTGTTCTCGTTGACGATATTCTTCTAAAAGAAGCAAAATAGCTTCATGAGACCATCTAAAATCTGTTTAACAAAGAAAAACATTTAATATACCGTGCTATATTTGTGAAATGTTAATAAATGTCATTTTATTATATTACGTTACGTAATATAATAAAATGTTAATAAATGTAATAATTGTAACCGTATTGTAAGCATATAATTTACTTACTCTCTGAAACCTCTTCATTTGAAACTGTGTCTAAACCTGAAATTGAATCATCTGGAGCTGAATCTTGAAATACATCGTTATCATCTGGAACTGTATCATCTGGAACTGTATCGTCTGGAACTGTATCATCTGGAACTGTATCGTCTGGAACTGTATCATCTGGAACTGTATATATATCGTCTATGTCCGATACTATTACAATATCTGCAACAAATGAAATGTGTATAACAATTAAAAAATGACTGTCATATTATTTGTTTGACATATGTACATATAAAACAATTAAGATGAATTAATTCATTACCCATACTGTTCATACTGTTGAAACAATTTTTATTAAGCACTCACCCTCGTCATTTTTCAATTCACGTGCATGCTTTATTAATTGTCTTGCAAAAGCCTTATCTATATGAGGGTAACAAAGAAATGAGAGAATTAAAGAAATGAGAACAAAGAAAAAAGAAATGCAAACAATAATAAAGATGACTAAAAAGAAAGAAATTGATAATTACGTAAAACAGATATTAAAAATAAAACAATTTTCAAGATAAAATGGAATATGACAGGTGGATAAATAAAGCTCCAAGATGGATTCAAGCAAAGTTAAGCACAATCAAGACAACCCAAAACAAAATGTTATTTACCTTTTCCTTCTTTACAGTTTTTACTTTACAAATAACAATAATAATTAGGGCTGCGTTTAAAAATTTCACTCAAGTGAAATTTCTATTCTTCTATCCTTATTCAATTCTCAGTAAAAGGTACAAAGATAGAAAAATGGAAATTTTACTCGAGTAAAGTTTCTGAACGCAGCCTAAAGTAATAAGTAAAGTAATAAGTGTGTGTAAAAAATAACTAAAAATAAAAAACAATTTCAGAAGCCTTTTAACTTACCACGTCGGGCTTTTAGTGCATCCACGGGAGTAAGTTGAAGAGTAAAATACTCTTGCGTTTCTACATCATACATTTTCACTTTTACGTACATTTTTACGTACAGTTAAAAAAGTTAACCTGAAAAAAAGTTGAAATGCAAAACCATTTCACTCTCAATCTGTATCTCTGGGCCAGTGATCTCCAAGAAGTAGATGTACGGAAAATGCGAGCAGGACTGAAAAAGATATCAAAAGTTATCTTCACTGTAAACTCCGTAAATTCTCGATACAAAATTATTTGAAAGTTTACAAAATTTTATGACAGAAAACGCGGATGTCAATGACAACTAATAATTTCACGAGTTCAGGAAACTCGCCCGTATATATTATAAATGTTATTTCATCCCAACGAGCATTTCCGAACTTTCAAGCGTGAAGCAAAAACGAAAGCGTCATGCGAGAATTGTGTGATTTACCTTCAAAAGTGTATCAAAAAACAATAGTGAACAATGTATCAATCCTATCGCAATTGCAAAAATGTATAAGTATAAATCGCTTAACGGTCGGCTACACAAATGGCGGAAATTGAACTGTGCATGGATAATGAGTAATCTAGATGCGCTTAGAATTTACTACTGCTACTGTTCATAGAGCTTGCAAACGCTAACGCTACTCATACACCACCTCCAACCTCCAAGGCAAGAGCATTGATAGCGTGAGTTATGACGTCAAACGCTACAGACAATGACGTCACGGATGGCGCTGGTAGCGTTGGCAGCGAGCTCCCTGAACACCGATAGTACCGAATAGCGCTAGTAGCGAGCTCCCCGAACGCACCCTAATGGCTTCTGCACACAGGACGCGGAAACGCTTGCCGCGCGGCAAGAAGCGACGCGGTAGCCAATCAACGTGTTGGTTTTCCGTAAGAATCAAAAGTTTATTGGCTACCGCGTCGCTTCTTGCCGCGCGGCAAGCGTTTCCGCGTCCTGTGTGCAGAAGCCATAAGAGGCGGGGAAAAGCCGAGAGTGACGGAAATGAGTCTCGCGAGCCACGTGATTGTGTTTTCGTGGCAGAAAGAACCGGAATCAAGCGTGGTAGGATCGGTCACGCAGGGGACACGGGTCCTCCTGCCGATATTGTCGAATCGGTGCTGAACGCTGATCAGAATGACATCTGGATTACCGACAGCGGGGCATCCAGACATATGACGCCGAGGCGCGAGTGGTTCTGCGACTTCACTGAACTGAAAAATAGCGAGCCAATATTTCTGGGCGACAACGAGAAGTGCGACGTCATCGGCAAAGGTACGATTCAAATTCAGAAGTTCGCAAATGGTGCGTGGCAGAAAGCGCGTATCGAGAACGTTTTGTATGTACCGAGAATGACGAAAAATCTTTTCTCGGTGGGAGTCTGCACTACGAAAGGCTTCGAGGTCGTGTTCAAGAATGACTCAGTAAAAATCGTGGACGGAAATAAAGTGCTCGCGACGGGAATCAAGCAGGATAATGAAATTTATCGGATGCTATTCCGCGAGGACAAATCAAAGAACGTTAACGAAGCTAGCGTGGCGACAGCTAATTTACGTGTGTGGCACGAAAGACTCGGGCATGCAAATTGTCGTACAGTGCGCGATTTAGTTAACAAAGGACTTGTCAGAGGCGTAAAACTGTCAAATGAGGATGAATTTTTCTGCGATTCTTGCCAAATCGGTAAATCGCATCGGCTAGTGTTCCGAAAGTGTCGCGAGCGGGAATCTACGGTGCCGGGCGAGTTAATGCATACGGACGTGTGTGGTCCCATGTCAGTGGAGACTCCGGGCGGTGCGAGATTCCTATTGACTTTCAAGGACGACGCGACAAGCTTTCGATATATTTATTTTTTGAAACACAAGAGCGACGTGTATGAAAAGTTCAAGATATTCGACAAAATGATCGAGAATAAATTCGGGAAGACGATGAGGGTGCTGCGTTCGGATAACGGTCTGGAATTCCGCAACAAGAATATGAACAGTTATCTCGAGTCTCGCGGGATAACACGCGAATTCACGGCACCGTATACGCCCGAGCAAAACGGTAAGGCCGAGCGCGATAATCGTACGATTATTGAAGGCGCGAGGACAATGATCTTAGCAAAGGGGCTTCCGTTGAACCTGTGGGCGGAGGCGGCCAATACAATGATTTACCTCATGAACCGATCGGGAACAGTCGGCGTGCGAAATGGTGCGACGCCATACGAGCTTTGGAATGGCAGGAAGCCAAACCTTCAGCATTTGCGAATATTCGGATCGGAGGCTTTTGTGCACGTGCCGAAGCAGCTGACGACAAAGCTTGACGCACGAGCGAAGAAGATGATACTGGTCGGCTACGATGGAGATTCATCAAACTACCGAGTGTATGATCCGAGTGTATGAAAATCGGCAAAACAAAGCTGTCAATTAGCGTCGAGGAAGAAGATGCAGTTGCTCTACCGAAGGACAAGCAGGAGGACCAACGTTCAGAAAATAAAAGTGAAGAGGACGACGATGAAGTGTTCCTGCCCGCTGATGACGACGACGAGGTCGAGGTGGTGGAAGTTCGAAACGTAAGAGCGGCGACAACGCCGAAACGCAGCCTAAGAGACAGAGGAGCGCTGCGACAACCGTCTCGCTACGAAGCAAATGTAGCAGAGATTGGTGTACCAGTCACGTACGAAGAAGCAATAAAAAGTAAGGAGTCAAAGAAATGGGCCGAAGCTATCGACAGCGAATTCAAGGCTCATGAGGAGAACGGAACGTGGTCACTGGTAGAAAGAAAACCAGGGATGAAAACGATAGACTCAAGGTGGGTCTTCCGACTCATGAAGGACGAAGCTGGAAATGCATATCGGTACAAGGCACGGCTATGTGCCCGTGGATTCATGCAGCAACACGGAGTGGATTTCAACGAAACCTTTGCGCCGGTCGTAAGGTACGACTCGCTGAGGGTTCTGCTCGCCATGGTTGCAGTCGAGGATCTCGAACTAGCGCAATTTGATGTGCAGACGGCTTTTCTTCATGGAGAACTGGACGAAGAAATATACATGGAGGTGCCGGAAGGTCTCAAGATCGAAGAAAGAAGAAGTGACGCGCGTATTAGTGTCGTGTGTCGTTTGATGAAATCGCTGTACGGGTTGAAACAAGCACCGAGGTGCTGGAGCAAAAAGTTTAGTGCTTTCCTGAAAAAGTTTGGCTTCAAAGAAACGGAAGCTGATCAGTGTATTTACGTAGGCAGTGTCGAGGGAAGCCCGGTGTATCTCGCGTTATTTGTGGATGATGGGCTGATTGCGGCTAGATCTAAGAAAGTTCTTGAATCTGTAATCGGACATCTCGGTAGCGCATTTAAAATCACCTTAGGTGACTCAAGCATGTTTGTCGGAGTGCAAATCGAGCGTGATAGGGCAAGGAAGTCGATCTTCCTGCATCAGAGTGCGTATGCTAAGCGGGTGGTTGAAAGATTCAGAATGAGTGAGGCGAAAGCGGTCAGCGTGCCGTCGGATCCGCATGCGGTACTTTATCCGGTGAATGAAGGAGAGAGAGAGTGCGAAAGCGTGCCGTACCGTGAAGCCGTAGGCTCACTCATGTTTCTAGCCATCGTGTCGCGACCGGACATTGCGTACTCGGTTAATTCCGTAAGTAAATACTTGAATAAGCATAACGACGAACACTGGAGGGCCGTAAAGCGCATCATCGCGTATCTTGTTGGCACGAGCGAATACGGAGTAGAGTTTCGCGGCGGTGGGGGGTCGTTAAAGGTAGTTGGCTATTCGGACGCGGATTACGCGAGCGACATTGAGACGAGGAAATCAACCACGGGGTACGTTTTCAAACTCGCGAACGGGCCAATCACGTGGGCCTCTCAGAGGCAAAAGCTTGTGACGTTGAGTACCACCGAGGCGGAGTACGTGGCAGCAGCGGCTGCGGCCAGAGAAGCGATCTGGCTTAGAAAACTATTAAAAGGTATAGGATATCCATGTGAGAATGCGACAGAACTGCTTGTAGACAATCAGAGTTCGATAAAACTGGTGAAAAATCCCGAGTTTCACCAACGTACGAAACACATAGATATTCGCTACCATTATATCCGCGAAAAGGCAGAGGCAAACGAAATAGCGGTGAAATATGTTCCTTCCGAGAATCAGGAGGCGGATATTTTTACCAAGGCGCTGCCAAGAGAGCGTTTTCGTAGGATGCGTGAGAGTATGGGTGTGATTGAACACGCTTAAACGGTGGAAGTGTTGATGTAGTTTTGCGCGTGTTTACTCTGGTAGGGGAAGTAGCATGAAAACATACCGAAATCTCTGGAAGGTCGATGAGGCTGATCGAGCAACGATCTACGAAAACCGAGCAGTTGCTCTGACGCAGTCATTCGACTCAGACGGTTCACGTATATAAAACATTGTATCTCTCAAATATATAAGTGTGTTAATTCTGCAATCAACAACTCGGCGTTGAGAACATTTAACATTCCTGACTCCTCTCCCTACACTCGTTAGCGTCAACATATTTTAATAAAATATTTTTATTTTGTACTGTTACCTCTGTAATTCTTTGTGATTAAATCTTTTATTCTATTGAAAAATACATATATAAACTTTGTATTTAAATACAAATTGTATTCCCTCGTTGGATATTTTAATAAAATATTTTTATTTTGTACTGTTAAGGTAAACGTCCCGATTGCCGGACATGCACCTATATCCGGACACCTTTATTATTAATAAGTATAACGCGAATTAAAATCAAAGATAAAAGTATTTTTTCTTGTAGTTTGAAACTTCAGTTATAATAGCCAAACGTTTATTTTCATAAATTTATCTTTTTTTAAAGGTATCCAGATATGTGTCCAGACAGATATGTGTCCAGGTATTGGTACATTTCGTCTGCTTAAGTGTCCGGGTATTGGTACCTTTACCTTACCTCTGTAATTCTTTGTGACCACTAAAAAATACACATGTAAACTTTGTATTTAAATATCTTGTATTCCCTAGTAAAATTTAAATAAAATTTTTTAATCTTATAAAATTGTTATCATACATTCTTTTTTAATGACACAATGTAAAGATTTTTCAAAGTAGTGCAACATTTATTTTTTGAGGCAATATATATGTTCTCTCTGTAATTGGCGCTGTAATTTAAAGAGATATCATTTCTTTTTTGTAATTGTAATGAATCACTTGAAGCGCGACTCTTCTTTTTGATAAGGTAACATAATTTTGTGATGTGTATCACTTGGGTTATAATTTTTCGGAAATAAAGATACTACAGCTTAGATTTTTTCGAGATTTTTCAAGATATAAAGATTATGTCTACCACTTGTTACTTATATTTTTTCGAGGTATAATACTACCATTTTCTCTTTTTTTGAGGTAACAACATATACACTACTATGCGTGTACTTGGCGCCTTTTTTTACCTTTTTTTTAAAAAAGGTAATTTTGTACGGATATCACGCCTTTTTGTAGTATTACGCATTTTATAAACAGTATGTACAGGGTAAAGCTATTTGGAGGTATAATACTACCACTTTGTTTTTTTCGAGGTAACAACATAACAGGGTAACAACATAATACATATACACTACTATGCGTGTAGTTGGCGCCTTTTTTTACCTATTTTTTTTAAAAGATAATTTTGTACGGATATCACGCCTTTTTGTAGTGTGTTACGCATCTTAATCTTATAAACAATATATCTTATAATCTTATAAACAGGATATACAAGGTATGAAGCTGAAAGTGTTACGGTCTATTATTTCTAAAGAAAACAACAATTTAATATTTTGCTTAGTTTTTTAAAAATAATAATCTGTAACCCTTTTAGTTGTACACCTTGTATATATTTTTTAATTTTAACATAAAACATAATCGCAATATAGCATGATTAATGTTAATAAGTCGTTAACTGTAAAATTTTTTATTTATTTTTATTCGCGTGTCTTACTGAATGTTGTTCGCAATTGTATATGTACCGATATCTACAGGTATCGATGTTTTTGATAATTACAGATGGACACCTGTAACACGTGTCTGAAACTTACCTGATTTGTTTATTCTTTTATTTCTTTCAACTAATCACAAATTCAACCAGAGAACGAGCGTGGCCAAGTAGACAGCGCACTGGTCTATTGAGCCAAAGGTCCCGGGTTCGATTCCTGGTAGAGCTAGAAAATTTTATTTGCTCGTTCTCCTCTCGGAAGGCAATGGCAAACCACCGAGAGTATGTCTGCCAAGAAAACTTCTCTAAAAATTGCCGTTCGAAATCGGCGTTAAACTGTAGGTTCCATATACAATGTGTATAATCCACGTGCGCAACACATGTATATGAAGAGAAGTCACCACGCTCAGGCATGAGTAATAGGACTGAGGAACGAATCACAAATTAATTCTATTTGATAAAAGCAATTCTGTCAAATTTCTCATACATAACGCATCGTTTATAATTTTCTATTAATTATAAATATTAAATAGTACGATATATATATTCGTACTCACATCCTTGAAAATTATTTCGGGAATTCGAGCGAATGTCACAACTAGATAAAATTATCTTTCATATTTTGACAGTTGAGTAGGAACATATTTGAGTTGGCGAAAAATGATTCTCTGAAACCGCACGTGTGTGTAAATAATTCAGTAGAAAATATATAATCTTCAATTCAAAATACATTTGCACACTACGTACCAAAAGTATATAATATGATAACGTAGTTTTTGCTATTCAATTGATTGAATTTTAGAAAAGAAAAAGGTTTAAAAGTATATAACTATGTCAGTCAATAAAGAGACATGACTACGTTTACATGGCACTGTTGATCGGGTTTTATAACATCGCTAGTTCTTAGGCCAGTCAATCACAACTATTCCATTCTTCTGAAGAATGATTACGATTGGTCTTCCTGACAACTACCGATGTTATAAAACCCGATTAACAGTGTCATGTAAACGTAGTGCAAATTGAATCATATTATATATTTAATTGCCTGCTCATTAAATATAAAGTGCAAACACATAGAAATTGTATATTTTTCTATACTTAAATGCAATAGGAAGAAATAATTAAACAAGTATCCTTGCATAGGAATATATGCATAATTTTTACAAAACATATTTAAGATTCGCGCAATTGAGATATATAATAAAATTAATAACGATTCTATAAATCTTAGGTATATGTTAATAGGTGTCCAAGGTTGTCGATGTCGAGGTCCACATAGTGCGCTCCGTAGTTTTCGGTGTCTACGTGTATTAATACCTTAAATTCGATGTCCACAAGTCCCAGGTTGCCGATGACGGGATTCAGATAGTGCGCTTCAATCTTTGTTTGGATATGGGCAAAACAAATTCTTTAATTAATCTAACAAAAAATTTGGTTAACATAACAAAAATTTTATTTTTGTTATATAACTAAAGAATTTGTTTGCCCCCCAGGTAGCAGACAGTCGTCATAATGACGTGATTCTTACGTCATTTTATGACGTATGTTACGTCATTTATTCCTAAAGTTTAACGTAAAAATGACGTATTTTTCACGGTCCTAAGTCACATCCCAACGACGTCATTTTCTGACGTTTTATTGACGGCAAAAATAGGTCCAATTTACGACATACCGGTTTTTAGAAATGTTTTTTTATGAAATTAAAATTTAAAAATGTCCACTTGATAAACGTTTATAAAAAAAACGTTCTTTTTCTATATTTAAGAAAAAAAAAGCATTTTAACTGTTTCTTTACATATCGTGTGTGTGTAGCATAGCCCGCTGTCTCAAGGCGGTCACCCATCCTAGTACAGTACCGCGCCCGTGTCGCTTGACTTCGATGATCCAGTGGACAGTGACGATCTTCTGACCCTGATGCTTCCTTATTAACTGTACTTGTCTATAACGGTACATCTTTTAAAGTGTTCAAAAATCTTGTAATGATATCTTCTTGATAGTTATAACACTGCATGAAATAGTTGTCATAAAACTATGATTATACACACGCAACTAAATCCACTTATATCATAAATTCACCACTTCAATCATAAAGTTACGAAACACTATAAATGTAGAAATATTCCTGTGAAAAATACTGTGAAAAATACGTCATTTTTACGTTAACTTTAGGAATAAATGACATAACATGCGTCATAAAATGACGTAAAAATCACGTCATTATGACGACTGTCTGCTACTTGGGTAGTCAATTAAACGTCTATATAATGTCATTTTACAAAGTCTTTTTGACGTATTAAAACATGACGTTAAATATACGTCACTTATCGACGAATGACGTTACTGACCAATTATGACCAAATATTGACTTCAAAATGACGAGTGCTTGCTACCTGGGCCATATTCAAACAAAGATTTAGTTGATTCAACGAAATGGGTTTCTTAGTGATGAATTACAATTTATTAATAACGAACAGAATAGATTTTTTTTAAGTATTTCAACTAAAGGATGTAATAATTAAAATATTTTGTCCCGATAATAAATCAAAAATTGTACTATTTGGATGCGTACAAAGTATTCGTACACTTGATAAATTGAGCTTGTAAGATCGTGAATATATAGTTATTCTCGGGGCAGCTATTTTGTTTACATTAGACAGTAGGTTATGCTTCCCAATTATGACTTTTAAAGAACAAATGATGTCAGTGTATTACTGTATTATTTAAACAAAATGGGTCGCGAAGGCAGGGAAACAAACGAAGAAGAACAAAAAATTATTATTGAAGTACATAATCAATGTAAATCTCTTCGAAAAATTGCTCAGCTTGTCGACAAACCCCGATCGACAATTCAATCAATAATTGATCATTTTTGTGAAAAAAAACTGAAAAATAAACCGAGGAGTCGTAATCTTAAAGCCACAAATCTTAAGCAAAGCGACAAACGTTTTATAATCCGTCAAATTAAAATAGATGCAAAAAAAAAACAAGTGCTAACAAAGATTACAGCCGCACTTGAAAATCGCGATGAACACGTTTCTAATATCAATTCTATTAAGGGGCTGCTGGAGTGACGGCCGAACTTTCTCGGTGTCGATATAATGTCAACGTTTCTAATTTTGTTTTTCCTATATCTGTTTTTGTCTAACGAAATGACATATGTCCTTGTTTGATCGCTGCGCCATCTCTTTTGCTGCTCTGCTTACTAGGCTGCGTGTATATTTTTGTGAAAAACATACACGATTTTTTCGAAGCCCAAATTTTTTTCCAGGCTTTCAATCTCAATTTCAGTTAATGTTTGTGCACGTATTCTAAAGAGTGGGAACATTTCATTTCGTACAATATAACCTATACAACTGTTTATATTAGAAAATGTTCATACAACTGTTTATATTAGTTCGTCTTGCGCAGCCACGAGAGACGGACGTGTGTGCTCTGTGCTCGCGAGCCTGATTCGGTTATCCGTTCGAGCGATAGTATTGTTGACGAGGTGTACAGGGAAAAGTTCTTGAAGGGTGCCGCTGAGAGAGGGCTTGTTCGGGAGGGTTCCCTATTATCAATTATTACTGCTCCCCCCCCCTCGGAGGGGGAGAGCTACTAATTAACTGGGAAATAGAGAATGGGTTTGTCAGATCCTATTGACACGCGACGTGCACGTGATAGCCTTTGCGATGCGAACAAAGATGTGAATAATAACGCGAAAAGACTGCGTACAAGTGCCACAGAGAAGGATTTCGAAAGATTTTCTCAGGAACTGAGAACGACGGGGACTTCTGATACGGACTGGACAGCGGTCAAGAACCGAAGAGAGCTCTCTACAAAACAGCGCAGGGACGAGGAGATAAGCAGGCGACGTAATATAGGATAACGACCACGGAAATACTGCTGCCGGAGAATACGATGGATGTGGACAATAATGCCACAGACGGTTGGAGAACGTTGGCTGCAAACTATTATTAAACAAAGCGCCCTCGAATACCGATACGAACACGGAGGACATCCACACAGCACCTGTCGATCACGTGAATCTGGCGCGCGCTCCACGTGCCAACACAAACGGACGGCGATTCTCTGACTCAGGACAAAGAATCGTATATTATTAGAGATTATACATTAAGAAAATATATACCCGGTGACAACGATGACGTGCAACGATATGCTAGATTTAGTGACGACCATAAAGGTATTGCCAAAATTACTCTGCGTCTTCCACCTAACCAAACTACCACGACTAAAGGCAAGAACCGAATAAAAATTTAGATGATTTTATCTGAATTACAAATCTTTCCTGAATTACAAATCTTTCCTAAAATGTTAGAAATAATCAATCATTTTTCTGCCAAAGTGGAGTTTGAGAAATTTACAGACGCTAATCGGGCACTCGACGCCTTGGAATCGATTAAAGAGCCGAAATTAAAAACTCAAATAGATCAACGCTCCATTATTTGTAAAAACCGTCATCGCTGACTGGCCCTCGACAATTCCAGAACTATGGTCGGTAACTCAAAATAAGTTTAAGATAATTAAATTAGATAGGATATATAGACGTAGCTGGAATCCGGACACTCAAAAGTCGACGCTTATTGCCACGGATAATATAATTATCACTTTTAAGTCTGACAAAATCTGTGATCTATCAATTTTTAGAAACAGAGTATCGCTAAGAGTTAGACCGTATATTCCTCAGACCCGACAATGCTATAATTGTTTTTAAATATGGTCACACTAAGATTGCATGCAAGTCAGAGACGCGCTGTATAATATGCGGAGACAAGTCCCATGGAGACAATGTGATAAGCCGGTCCGATGTTATAACTACGACGGACAGCACAAGTCCACTTTTAGAGGCTGTCCTATGCATGAAAAAAATAAAAATATAAATATTGCCATGGCATATAGAAATGTCTCATTCCACAAAGCTAGACGGATTGTGGAAGGGAGAGACACTCCCCAGAGACCGCTGGACAAATTCAGGAAACCGACGACTTGGCCGGAGCTTCCACGGAGGATTGACCCGCCGGGGCACCACAAGAGGAATGGAAAGGGAGAAGGAGAAAGTCGACGGCACGATAGAGCTAGGGGACCCAGTAGCCGAGCGTCTTCGAGGCCGAGAAGTGCACCTGTATCGCTGCACAACAATGAATACTATGCCCAATTTGACTTTCGCGATGGCGAGATTACAAGGGAAAAGAGCGGCATCGCCCTCTCTCATTTGCGGAATGGATCATCGTGGGTCCGGGTCGTCCGGGGAGATTCGACGAACGACTACGAGGGATCCGAACCTCCACTTGATACCATTATAAGCAGCGTATTACAGCTGCTCCAAAGATACCCAGCGGCGAAAGAAATCTTGGTGGAAGCTTTACGACAATCGGAACGGGGTGGACGGGAGAGTCTGGCCCCAGCCCCGTTATACTACAACAAGGAAGAATATAATATTGATAACAGAGAATTGTCTGGACGTAAGGAATCAAGGTACCTTTCGAGTGGAAGGGGAAGACCCCGTCCTTCCTCAACAGTATAATTCAACTTACTAATGGAACTGTCGGGGGTACGCGACTAGCAGGGATGAGCTTACTAAGAGAGTTCTGGACTATGACGTCGTCGTCTTGACCGAGACTAGGTGCGCTGGCCCGCGCCAGGTTTTCTTCCCTAGCCATAGGACCATCAACAGCTCTAACGGTCTGGGCAGCGGGGGGTTTCAGTGTCTTTTCGCAACTATATAGATTTCGAAATCATCCCCACCCTTGGAGCTATGCCAATGGGATACAATGTCGTTTGTGCAAAAACAAAAAACCTTGATAAAAATATAAATATTGTGGCCATTTACAGGCACCCCAAAGAGACTGTATCAAGACGGGATCTCCACCCGGTCTTCCGAGCCATAAATAGAAATGACACCAAAATGACACCATCATCCTGGGAGATATGAATGCTCACAACACTCTATGGAACTGCCCGAACACGAGCAAACAAGGAGATCTACTACACGAGATGATGAACGATGAGAAGTTTATCTGTGTCAACGTCGACACCTTGTCAAAGACGGGCTCTCGGGATCAACGAGACACAAACATAGATCTTATGTTTGGCACCGCGGGTATAATTGACAGAGTGTCCTATAGGCAGCTGGAGGAGGCCTGGGGCAGCGACCATGTTCCAATATCGTTCACCTTTGATGTCTATCCACAGATCTACAGGAAGATAACAAACAGATTGTCCACTAAGAGGACGGATTGGGCCCGGTATTGCTCGCTGGTGGGGGGGGGGGAGATTGAGGCCTCCCTGCTCCACCGAATTGAGTTTTTCAAGGACGATCTTGACGGATATTATGGACGTTTCGTGGATGTTTTAAGGAGGTCCATGGCCGATGCGACAGGAAGAGGTAAATCAAGGGACAACCCCTTACCCGTGGACGATCCCAATAGACGCAAGATTTCACACAAGTGGTGGGACGTCGAGTGCGAGGAGGTTATTCG